>CAJVPV010003087.1:0-11824 GCA_910591835.1 Acaulospora morrowiae | reverse complement strand
CAATTGATCCACGATCGACAAGATGAATTCATTACTCTCTATAACGAGTCCATCTCACTACGCAACAAGATCGATACCTTATTTATGGAGGCCGATGGTGTATCACGAGAAGTAAACGATCCAGAGGTATTCTATTTAATATTTGCATGTCGCCTGAACTTAATCAATTTATCATAATTCAAATTTCAAGGTTTATAACCCTAATAACACCTGTTCTAAAATCCACAAGTATAGGTAGGAATGAAGCCAAAACTTCTCAAGGCACTAAAAGAAAATAGGTTGGTAAAACAAGAGGTTCAGAATACTAAATTTGTGGTAGAGATGCTAGAGTATTTGAGTGAGGTATGCAATATTATAATTGGTTAGGAATTCAACAAGATTCTTATATATCCTGTACTTATTAACTACAGCTTCGGACCTCTGAAAAACGATTTCAAGAATATATGAGTCAGGGTCGAATAGAAGAGGCAGCTGGTATCATTACAGAGATGGTGAGAATAATTATAACATGATCTTAAATATCCCTTGACATTGTCACTAATGGCTTTGTGATTTAGGATCGGTTATTGGAATCTCCTCCGATACAATCGAGTCAACAAATACACATTTTGGACAGATTAAAAGTACGGAATTCTAAAAAGAAATTTATGATTAATTTCCAATACCTGGATGGCAAATGGCTCTAATGAATTAGTGCAATGTCTGTCCACATATTATTAACATCGACTAAACTCCATTATGTTTAGATGCAACTGACATCTATGAAGGAATCTTTAGATCAAAATCTCGATGATTTGTTAAATGAAGCAATCTGTTTCAAAAAAACCGGCGCAGATGACGCCGACGGTTTTAATCTCTCAGTCTTGTCTGCTGTGGAAAGTAAGTTATGCGCTTCCCTTTATTATTGATATTTATATCATTTTAACTGTTATTCTTGGAATGATATATTATTCAGAGGACAATTCCACAACTCTCCTAACGTCCGTATTTATTTCCCTCACGGAAATTGATTCAATAAACATGCAGCTCTCGAGATTAAAAAAAAATGTGATGAAATATCTTGTTACACCGTTGTTAAAACATCAGAATGTCTGGAAAGCATCAATCAAAATCGAAGGCGACCTTAAGGCTAGCTTATTTATTGGTTCAACTTTGGAAGGAGAAAATATTGTAGATTCCAGTCAAGGTGATCAGTACTTTCTATAACATCAGAATCGCTTATGTTTTCTCGTTTGTGACCTGGACAAAATATTTTTCATTAGATGGGGTTTTTAAGTCTTTGACCGTCATATTTCAGTTTATATATACGTTTATATTCGGCGGAATTGATCCGATATCCAAAGAGACTTTGATATTTTCGATTGCCTCACAATATGCGTCTACCTTTGGAAAGTTTATTGCTCATGACCTACGTGACATTGTAATTAGTGAATACCTCTCGCATGTGATTCCAACGGAGATCAGTGAATTCAAACGTTTTGAAGAAGTATCAAATGCAGTTAGGTGTTTCCAGTCAGAAATGCGTAGGATGGGATTTATGCGGACGCCTCAAGAAGGAGAAGAGGAAGAGGAAAGTACTTTAGGAGCGTATGTAGCAAAAGTAGATATTCTTTTTACCATTAAAAAAAGGGACAAATTATTAGAACTTGGACGAAAAATTATGCTCGATGAAAGCTTTGAGAGCTTGTCAATTACCAAGGAAGAATCAGAAGCTATCATCGAAGAAATGGACGTTGCAAAAATAGCAGAGGACGAATTAGAAACCGAGAATCGGCAAAATGGTGCAGACACTACTACACAAAGTAATCCGAATGAAGGTTGGGAAGTTGATTGGAATGAAGAATGGGACGATGACGGTTGGGGTAAAGATGATTCGTCAAATCAAAATGGTGCTTCGAATAAGAAGAACTCAGGCGAATCATATGAAGTGGAGAAAGAGCCGATGAAATACGCTATAACAGTCAAATCCAAACCTCTGATAGACTTGACAATCAACACTTTAAATGAAGCTCGAAACTTAAATCCAAAAAGGTAAGAATTCTTGATTTCTTATTAATAATTCCTTATCATTATTAACATACCTATGCACAATTTTAATCTCTCATCATTAGCGGAATACGGCTTTATCAAGCAACTCTAGATCTCTTTGATCTTTATCGGGCAATCATGCCCGTATATCATTCGGAGGATTTTGTCAATGACCCTTCTCTGACCATGTTATTTCGCAATGATTGTGTGTGGTTAGCTGACCAACTGATAACTGTCCAAGATGATTATATCAATTGTTTATCATCATTGGACTCTAATAACCTGGATGGTGGAAACAATAAAATTTTATATAATGAAGCTGCCGATAGGTTACGAGAATTAGGTTCTGAGTGGTGGGATATACAATTGGTATGCATCCTTCCTATACGTTACTTATACGGAAATGTCAATTTCACTGATTTATGATTCTATTGTTTATGAAGGATAAACAAAAATCGCTATTTAGAAAGGATTTAGATGAAATGGGTGGTGTACAACAATCTGCAAACGATGAAAGGTTTGAAATTTGTCAACGTACTATGAACAAGATAGTGGACAAAATGAATCACTTGTCCAGGATATTGAAGGTTTTCGCTTTTTGTGTAAAGTATTGAGTTTATTCTTCTGTTTGTATATTAATCACATTTAAATCTTCTATACAGGGGATTTTATTGCCTACAGAATACTATTCGATATTGGGCATACTTGTAGATGAGGTACTAACGATTATGATCGAAAACCTGGAAGATTTATACGATATCTCTGCTGAGGAATCAAATCAATTGAACCTGATTTATTCCAGGTTATTGATTTTAGAGAATATATTCAATAAAAATAAGGTGAATTTAAATTTTTATTACACCTTATATTCTCTTCATGATTAAGACTCACATGTTTTAATATTTGCTTGTATAAATTTATTGCAGCCAAATACAATTGAGAATAATGTCAAGAGCTGGAACAAATTCCGCCAGATTACAGACATTCTTGTGCTTTCTTTTGCTGAAATAATGAACAGATTTCGCGCTTCCGAGCTTGACTGTTTTACAACTAAAGAATTGGAGGGTCTTATATGTGCATTGTTTGCAGACACTGAACTGAGAGAACGAAATTTGCAAGAAATCAATGATGGGCATCCCCACCGGGGGAATCGATAAGGCCAAATTTATGCTTCTATCTTTCTATTCTGAGTATGGATTGAACTATCGATTATAAATGGTAACTTGCATTGGGATTTTGGAATCTTTATTAGACATGTCGATTAAAAACATGAAACTTGGTTTTCAATAGCAATAGAACCTGACATTTGACTATCATTTAATACTTGTAAATTACATTGAAAATAAACTTTCGTAAGATAAATAATATTTTAAACTATGGTGATAAATTTCAAAAATAGTCTTTGATATTGTATTTTTTTTTTAGAAAAAAAAAATAATAAATCGATAATATAATTAATGACTTATTTTATTTTTAAATATATATAAACTATCTTTATACTTAAATATCTATCTTTGATAATTTATATTTATTACTTATTACTTTTTTTTTTTTAGAAACAGACATTAAATACAAGATTTTATTTAAACTATGGTTTAATATCAATATATTAATAATATTTACAAAAGTAAATTAATTATAGCCTATTGTATATAACATAACATGTATAGGCTTACATTGAAAAAGTGAATCCATATGTTAAATGGAATTTAATCAGAAAGTAAAAATTCTGCTATTAGTTTAAATTATCCAACTTATTAAATTTATTTTTGTTGAAGGTCTATAGAATACATATCAATCTTTGTTGAAAGCTCTCTTATTATATTTTACATATTTGGCTTATATAGCTATAGTACTTATGATCTTATTAAAACTTCCTAGTAAATACTCCAAAAAAATCCTTTGGTCAATACAAACTATTAAATCTGAGAATTATATAACCAAGTAAAACATAATTTCTAAATTTTTCAGTAGATACTTCAAAGACTTTTAATTAATATAGGTTGTTAAATTTAGAAGTAAAAATATCAGACAGAATATAATTTTTGTTTAGTTATAAGTATACTTAATGCATTAGTATTTATATTAATAATTGTTTTATAGAAAACTTTTAGTTTGTATTGTTATGCTGTATTATTAAAATTTCAAACCAAATATCAAATAATATTGACTTATAATAAATTTAATATATGAGTTGTAATTTATTATATTATATTTATAATAAATCTAATATTAATTTGATATCAAAATAATATTATTAGAAATTCTATGTGCTATGAAATCTGCTATATTAATTGGAATTAATAGTTATGTTCTTATTTATATAGATAGTCTAGTAATCAATATAATATAATTATTTTTATCAATTTTTTTTAAAAAAAAACTAATTACAATTTTTTTTTTTGAAATAAGATAATAATAAGAATCTATATTAACTATTTGAATTTTGTCTAACATATAATATTTTATTTAATATATATATATATATTTATTTATATTACAATTACTATCTATAAATTATTTTATATATTACTTTTTTTTTTTTTGAGTTATAATATATATTAGATATGAGACTATTATTAAATAAAAATTTATAGCTATTATATTAAATATCTTTTACTAATAATAGCTTAATACTAACCTAATTAACTATTTCTAATTATTAATTTATTATATTATAACTTCAATATACTCAGTATATACAATTTTAAACATCAAGTAGATAGTCTATACATTAAATGGAATTTATATAAGGGATAAAAATTCTACTACTAGTTTTAAATTATCTAATCTATTAAGTTCAGTTTTGACTGTATTTGTTATAGATAGGACATGTTATAAAATAACATTATAGAAATTAACTTTAGTATTCCAATTATTGTTATTACCTGATTCTTGGAATGCATCACTAGTATAATGTAGTATTACTATTTATACCATCTGTGAAACTAGCATTAAAGATCTTAATGATTCTCTTTGATTCTATATTTGATTTTCAAGTTTATATTAAATTTAATAAGTAGGATATATCCTACTATCATTTTTAATAATATTTCAAATCTCATATAATTCTTTATAATTCTATTCAATTTCAATTTTCAGAACCATAATTGGTATTCTTGCTTAAATTCTGATTTAATCTTAGATTGGTTTTTACTAGACTCATTTGGCATTAATAATTTTTATTTAGCTTTTTATCATTTATGGTTGATACCTTATCCTTTAGTTATATGTTTAAGTTTCATGGAATATTATATTGGGATAGATCTCAAAACTCCAGATTAAAATAAATCAACTTAGAATTAATTACTTATAATTATATAATAGAGTTTGTCATTACTAGTTTGAATTTCTTGTTTTGATTTGTTTTCAGCTTGTGATTATTAAAAAGACCAGAGATTTTATTTTTATACAATCCAACTAAATTTTTATTCTATATATTACTACATTATATTAAATAAAATTTTTAATAAAATTATTTTAATATTAAATTGATACTGAATTAAGTATAAGTTTAATATTATTTTAATAATAATTCAATATTCTAATATCAAATTACTTTTATATTAATTTATTATTATTAATTCAATTTTTAAGAATATTAATTAAAATTAATACAATAAACAATTTTATAGATTTTTTAAAATGTTTTATTAAATTTCACTATATTAATATATAAATAAAAATTCATTAATTATTTTGATTTTTACTTTAAAATATATTAAAAATTATTAAAACTTTAAAAAAATTTTTTTAAAATAAATATAATTATTATATTATTTATATTATAAAACTTTTTTTTATTTATTTTCATTTTATTAGAAAACTTCTTTTTTAAGATATTTTTTTTTTATATTTTTGCTTTTTTTTCTTAATTTAAAAATTTATAATAAATTAAGTTTGAAAGTATTTGAACTATATCTTGTTATTATTTTCAATTCTTTAAAAAGAATAAATAATATATATATATATATCTCACTTTTTCTTTATTTATTTCTTTAATTAAAGATTGTTCAATTCTTTTAAAAACTAATTATATTATTAATTTAATATTGTATACCTATAGAATTTTGAATTAATATTAAAATTGTATTAAAATAATATTAATTTATAAACTTATTATATAAACTTATAATAAATTTAATATTAACTTGATATTAAAATAATATTAGAAATTTTATATAATTAGAAATATATAAAAAAATATGTTCTTGTTTACTTTTTTGTGATTGATATAATTAATTAATTATTTTTTAAAAAATTTAATATAATCAAAAATTTAAAGTCAAAAAAATATTTTTTTTTAAAAAAATAAAAGTAAGAGACTAAAATAATAATAATAATAAAATAAGATTATTAAGATAATAGTAAGTACTTTTTCTGCTAATCTTTTTGTCAACCCAAAAAACAGATATTCTCAAAAGATTTTATATTTTTATGATAATAAAGTCTATATACTTTCCTTAACAACACTAGTTCTTTAATCAGTAAAGCAAGTAGAAACTATCACTTGTTTTATTTTTTTCTTTTCAAAACTCTTTATTTAATTATTTTTGTAATTAAATACAAGAAACCTATCTAAAAAGCTTATGGCAAAAACATCTTTTTAAGAAGAAAACTGATAAGAAAAAACATTCTCCAAAGGTTTTCAAGAAATTTAAAAATCTAGAAAAACAAAAATAAAGAAGTTTTTAATTTCACTATTATCTTTTTAACTTTTAACTTTTTCTTTCTCAAGTATGTTTTTTTTTTTTTTTATTTTTTTAAGAAATTTTGCTTATTTCAGTTTAACTTTGAATTTTTAATTATATTGAATCTTCTGAAAGATAATTGATTAAGGCCACAGGTTGATTGATTACATTGGTTAAAAAAAAATAAATAATTGATAATATGATTGGTTTCTGAAAGAGTTGAACGATTCTTAGTTGAAAAAGTAGTATTGAAGTATTAAATAAAGCAAAAGTTATAAGTAAAAAAGGAATGACATATTTTTTTTATTTTATTTTTTTTTTGAGAACAGAAAGTAGCAACAAGATCTAGGTTCTATTTTAACTTGGCAACAAGTTGAAATATTGATATTTATCTTAAAAATGGTTAAAGAAAAAAATTCTAAAACTATTCATCAATTGAGTAAAGTAATAATTTTAGAAAAACATGACTTGAAAAAGAAATTAATAATAGAAAACCAATAACTTTTCTGGTTAAAAGTCTTCAAATATAAAGTTTTATAAAATATTCTTTTGAAAGTACTTTTAAATATTTTTGAATATTAGGAAAGTTGCACAAAGAAAGACTTCTGGTCTAACTCCGGTATAAGTCTACAAAAAACTCTAACCCAAACTGGCGATAGCAGCCTTCATCATACAAGAATACCCTAGCCTGGGGCTATTCCAATCCAGCGCTTGCTTAAAAGAAGGTTATATTTGCAATATAATTGGAAACCGCAAGTGGTAACAAAGAGTGATTTACCTTCTTCGAAATTCTGAGCAAAAAAATATATATGGAGATATTCAGGTGTTCTCTAACCATATCCTGAAAGGTAATATGGCATCTCTCTCATGACGGATATAGTCGAAACAGGATCTAGATTAGGTTAGATAGTTTAAAACTAGTGGTAGGATTTCTATCCCCTAAAAGATCCCACTCAAGGTGTGAATCCACCTCCATAATGTCAATTGGTACACTGGGTAAGTCTATAGGTATAGAGTGAGATTAACTTAAATGAACCTTAGTATATATGTAATTGGATATAAACTACTCAATAAAAATGCACATGCACAAAGTATTTTTCATCCGAAAAAAAAAAAAAAATATTCTTGAATATTGACTGCTTCAATAGAAATTAAATAGTCTGGTTAACTACAAATGATAAGAAGTAAGAAATCATAAAGAACTTGAATTTTAAGTTCATTGAGATAATCTTTTTAATAATAGTTAGAATAAATAATAACTTTTTTTACTTTTTTTTTCAATTGCTTCTTATGTATACAATTGTATTGTTTTTTCTCTTTCATTTTTTTATTTATTTTATTTTTCTTTTATATAGTTTCTACAAAAAGAAAATAATACAATTTAGATTTATAATCATAACTATACATGTGGCATAAATTATTTTGCTATTGACTCAATTTCCAAAATCCTTAAAAATAATTGCATCATGACTCAATTATTTATATGTTTTAATAGTGACTCAATTAATTGCGTCAAATAATTGCGTCAATTGCATCAAGGATCTATGAATTTCAGCAACATGTATACTATAAGACTAGCTATGCTAACTACTATTACCTAACTATACATTTATTTAAACACTCTGTATATCAGGTAGAACTTTTTGTAAAGAAGAAATTCTACCATATGTTTAAACCTGCCTAAATTTACTAAGTTCATTATTGCAAGGGGCAAGTTATTATGAAATATTATTATAGAAACTAACTTCAGTATTCCAGTCACTATTATTACTAATTCTTGAGATGTATCACTAATATAGCATTGCACTACTATTTTTATTATCTGTAAAACTGGCATCTTTACTTGAATTCCAATTTAATCTTAATAATTCTCATTAGACTCACTTGGTTTTAATAATTTTTGCCTGAATTGTTATCACCTGTGACAGATAACTTTTACTTTTTCAGTTTATTTAAGTTCAGAAGAATATTACTCTTGGAATAGATCTTTAAGCTTCAGATTGAAATATATCAGCTTAGAATTAGTTTTTTTATGTTGTGAAATGAAGTCTGTTATTGCCAGTTTGGATTAGAATTTGTAGGCTTATTATTAAAGTTAGGCCAGAAGTCTTTCTTGTGTAACCTTTCTTGCTTTAATCTGTTTTTAGCTTGCAATTGTCAAGAAAACCAGAGGTCCTATCTTTATACAGTTTAATTAAATTTGAAAGAGATTTTCAGCTGATTGGATATAACATGAATTGAAAACCAGTCAACCAATCATAAAGGTGATAAATTTTTATAACCAGATGAGTTTGAATCCTGAATCTTTTCTTGGTAACCTATAGAGTATTATTACTATACTAAAAATCCATAGGTCAATATTTAGGTCTATTTCTTGAAAAGTATTTGATTTATTATATATAATAATATTAATATAAATAATTTTTATAATATATAGTACATGTCATAAATAATGAGAATAGATTATGACATAGATCCTATTTAGTAATATTTTGCATAATAACAGTCAATAAAAATTCACTTCATACATTCTTTATTTATAGATGTGGCAAAAAAAAAAATCTTAAAAAAAACCTGTTTACTATTATATTTAGTATAAATATTAATTATAAAATGGTGAAACTGCAACTTTCTAATTAACAATCAAACATAAGAAATGCTTGAAGACGTGGCATTCGTAACATGTTATCTTTAACCAAACTAACTAGTGTTCCTCTTTCTACTATATATAAGTATGTCGCAAAATTAAAAAAAAAATCTTAAATCTCCTTCCTCATTCTGGATGTCCAAGAATTTTAACTCACAAAAAATATCATGTATTTAGAAGAATAGTCCAAAACAATCAATATTTCACCTGTAAATAAATCGCTACTACACTTAACTTCAAGTCAAAAATATCACTCTGGACTATAAACCGTGAGTTTAATAAGCTCAGATATTACTCATGTCACCTAAAAAAGGTACCTATGCTCACTTCAAAGCAGTGCAAATGCTGTGTAGAATAGGCTCTTGCCCATGCCAAGCAAAATTGAAAAACAGTCATTTTTTCAAATGAAATGACATTTCAAATGTTTTGAAATATCATGATAGTATTTTATAAGGTTAATAAAGAAATTTCACAAAAAGGAGTTCTGAAATATTTAGCCAACGTTTATGTGTAGAGCACATTTTCAATGTAAGAAACCATTGACTTTTACATGTTTAAACAGAATATGAATAGTCAGCTTTATCATGAAATTTTAATCAATCATCTCTTCAAAAATGTTACAAGAATAATGCCAAGACGATGAGTCTTCTAACAGAATAATAATCCAAAGCATATGGTCAAGAAAATGGATATGCTTCTTTGTTATTAATTAATGAAGGTTCTTGACTGGCCTTCATATAATCCAGATCTCAATCTTATTGAGAATCTGTAAGCTATTATAAAGAGAAGGGTAGAAAAAAAAATCAATAATATTGTAAAAAAAAAAAAATATCAATTGAGTGTTGGCATGAAATAATCAAAAAAGAGTGGGAACTTATTTCTGTAGATATGTGTTTTTATTTGATAAATGGCATGACCATGAGATTAGATAAGGTAATTGTAAAAAAGAGAAAAAAATTGATTATTGATATATATAAGTTTTTTTTATTAAATGATGTATTTATTTTCTTTTGAGTTACAAATTAAATAAATGAATATTTATAAATATTTAAGCTCAACTATAATTCTCATTATTTATGACTAGCATTGTAATAATAAAAAAAGAAAAAACAATAATTGTTATAAGTAAGGATGGGTCTCTAAATTATTTAGTATATAAAATTTTGCAGATCAATTATATCCCTTTTGAAGAAACATAATTAATTATTTATTATTTTAATAAGAACATAATTCAAAAAACACTTGGATCAAGTAGTCTAAATTGCAAAAAATCTTTATAAATAGTTTTTTTTTGATCTTATATTTAAAAAAACTTTTTTAATAATAAGGGATATTTGAATTATATTCTTACCTTTAATTTAAATATCTATTTTTGGTTATAAGCCTTTTTTTATATAACTAAAAATTAAATAAGATTTTTAAACTTGAATAAACTTTAATCAGAAGTTTAATTGTTTTGAAAATTCTTGAATTTCTGAATTAAAGTTTATTTGTAATAAAAAGTGTAAATTATTTTTCTTAACAAAAATTATTATATAAATTTTTTAACAAAATAGATCAGAAAAGAGTTTTTAATATAAAATAGTTTATAATAATTTGATTTCATATATATAATATTAATACTTTTAAGTTTTATATATTAAAAGTTTCAATAATCATAAAATTTTTTTATTATATTATAATATAATATAAAAAAATATAAAAATTTATATAAAATACAGATATTATTAATTAATTAGAATATAATTAATTTGTAAAATTTTTGAAATTTTTAATATTTATTTTTATTTTTATAAAACTTATATTTAGTTAATAATAAGTTTTTTTTTTAATTTTGAGACATATTTTCAATTTGATTATTCTTTCATTTTAACTTTATCAATTAATCTAAAACCTTTTCAATAATATTTTTCTTAAATAAAATCTTGATTCTCTATTATAATTACTGTATGTATAGTATATATATATTTAACTGACTTATATTTTGTTTTACAATATAATGTTTATCAGATATGTATAAATTTGTTTTATACAAATTTTTCACTATTTTTTTTTTCAAGTAGACTCTTATAATTATATTATTCAAATACAAATCTATTTTGATATATTAAATATAAAATAAGAGTTTTTTTTAAACATTATTTTGTTATTTTATTCTTAAATGTATTATTAATTTTTTTTTCAAAATCTATTTATATATAGTATTATTAAATTACATATATACTTATATCTATTTTATTATTTTATATTACTTTAAAAATTTTTTTACATATAAGTCAATATAATATAATATCATATTATATATAGTATGGTGCAAAAAATTTTGGAATATTATTTATATAATATAAACACATATAACTTTTTCAAACAAAAGCAATTCAGTGAAATTTTAAATATGTAAACAATATATTCCAAACAATATATATAGGTACTTAAAATTATTTGATCATTTTATTTT
>CAJVPV010003086.1:0-11826 GCA_910591835.1 Acaulospora morrowiae | reverse complement strand
ATATGTACGTAAGAGATATTGTTTCTTTCACGATGTATACCATGTTATATACAATATCAAATAAAGAAATGATGCTTTCCTATGAGGAGAAACCCCCCAAAAAAAAAACTTTTTAAAATTTTTTATTAATTTGTTATTCAAAAACTATTGTATAAAAATTAATAAATAATATATTAAAATAAAGCTTATAATCTAGACATTATAATAATATAACTTTTTATAAATATGTTTTTTAAAATTTTTTAAAATTAAATTTTTTGAATATTAAAAATCAATTACAAATAAAAGTTTTATTCAAAATTTTATAATTCTATAAATTTTAATTCTCTAAATTTAAAAATTTTTTAATTAAATATATAGATTTTTTTTTAAAAAAAAATTTTTTTTAATAATTTTTAATTTGTAAATTTTAAATTTTTTAAATTTTAAAGTCTTTTTTTTTATAATATAAAAGATAAAACACAAAATTCTATGACTTTATAAATTTAAATACAATAAATTTAAAAATAAATATAATATTATATCTTTTTAATAAAAAAAATTTTTTTTAAATTTAATTTACAATTAATTAAAATATTAAAATTTTTAAAAATAAAAAAAAAACTTTCACCCGTTCAACACTGATTTCTTGAAAATTTTCTTATATGGTAATTTTCTTAAAAGAAGCACTTTCCTCTCTCTCTTCAATATGCCAACTATGCCATAAGCTCAAGGACATAAGGACTTTAAAGACCACTGTTGCATTGAGATGGGATCTCTGGTCAAAGGCCAAACAAGTTTGGGAGTCTTGTTTGTCCTTTGGTTACATGGAGAAAGGCTTGTGGCAGTCCTCTTTCTTAATTTTGTCTTTATGCACCTCCTCCTTTATTACTTTTATGATAACTATCCTCCTCACCATCCTCAACATCACCAATATATTCTTAAAAGTACATTCAAGTAAAGTTTTGGGTTCTCCTACTTGTCTCAACTAAACCCTTCCAAACAACAATACGGTATGCTTTACTGCGCCATCTCAATGACTTCAAAAATTCTTTCAAAATCAAAAACCAAAACTAGCTCAGCCCTCTAAACGATCTACACAATCTCAACAGCCAATCCAATTCTGACATCCCAATCCAACAAAAACCAAACTGGTATTAACCTGTTAGGAACGATAACAACAACAACATCACACAAAGACTCAACAAAAACTTATCAAATCAAGACAAAATTCCTGAAAATCTTCTATACTACTAAAAAAAATATTTCCATCTGCTCTAACTTAGCTGTTTATGGATAGGCATAAGTCATTCATGGACCACTTTTGGTGTGGCACCACTTATTTAGTGTAATGTAGTATTAAAAGTTATACATGCAATAGGCTAGGATTAATTCCCACCGAATGAGGTGGTATAGGATTCTTAATGTAATGACAGTACTATCAATTAGTAAATAAAGTCTCGCATTTTATGCTTATTCGTAGTAAAAAAAAAAAAAAAAAATTTTAAAAAGTTTTGTTATACATTATATATATATATAAGCTGAAAAGTAAATAGATTAATTGGTAAGCAGGTTTTTAAGCTATTATTACATGTTAACTTAAATATTTTTTTTGTTTATTTTTTTTTGATATATTATGTCCTTATAATATATTATTTTTTTAAAAAGGATAAGTAAAATAAATTTTATATAAAAAAATTAAATAAAAATCAAACAATAAAGAAATAAATATAGAAGTCTTAATTTTTCTATATAATCTAATAATAAGTTTATTGTTACACAATTAGTAATCTTTGTGATAATAATCTTCTTATATATTACATTTAAACTTGAATAATTTAAAAATAAATTTAATTTTATTATATGTAATAAATTAGATAAATAATAATATAAAGGTTGAAATTAACTCCAAGTATATAATATAGCAATTGTAAATTCTAGTGATTTCTAGGATTTTTAAAATTGTAAGGATTTTAATAATTGTTGTTATTCTAATAATTTTAGTATTATAGTATACAGCAAGTCTATTGCTAATCAGAACTAGGTTTTTCATATAATAATAGGTAAATAGAATTTGTGTTTCTTGTATATCAAAAGTGATTGTTAATAAACTTGCCTTAATTGATTGTTTGTTGCTTATAAAATTCTAAAAAACCACAATGCTTGTGATATGGGATTAGATTGACACCTGAAAAGAAAAAAGTTTATTAACAAGTGTTTTTGATATACAAGTGACATAAAAGCCTACTTACCTATCTACTTACCTATCATTATATGAAAACCTAGTTCTGATAAGCAATAGACTTACCATGCACCAAGAATACTATGAATAACTAAAATATGATTTCAGATATAATAAAAATAATAGAAATAATAAGAATAATTTTTTGTATCTAACATGTAAATAAAGAGTTTAATAATTAGTTTAATAAATTTAAGCTTCTACAATAGGAAACATGAAAATTTTTGAGTAATAGTTTCAAGTGTAATTGTTAAAATTTTTGTTATATATTCTGTAAAGTATTCAGATCAAACCTTTTCCATGCCTCAAGCCTTGCACAGTAATTAAACACTAATGGAATCCTCTAGTCCCTCACAATAGAAATAAAAAAGTAATTTAATATAAAATAACACTTAGTTGAACAAGACACACGAGTAAAACTTTACTGCAGCTCCACCTAAAAATTTTTTAAAATAGACTATATCTTATTTTTAAAATATAATAGTTTAAATTATACAGTAATCGTGTTTTAAAATCATTTTCCAATTGAAATTCCAATACACTATGACATACCAGATCGATCTTATCCGATACAGACCATGTTAAATTTCATAATTTTCTCTTAAATTTTTTCTCTTAACAATGTCTCTTGCACACACTTCTGACGAAAGTATTTCAGATAGATTTGACAAATTTTTACATAATCATCTGAAATTACCAAAAACGCCGTTAACAGAAAGCAGGTGGATGTATGGGATATATTACCTTATTACTTAAGTACCAGCTAATGTAAACTTTGGAACGTAGTTTACCTTTGCAAATTGGTTCGAATATAAAGATAAAAAATCATAACACTTTTCTTAACAACTATGGATCATCTGGATACAAGTTCCGGTTCGAGCTAAATAAAGACAATAAAACTGGCAACGTGTATATAATCGATATGACCTTAGCTGTACATGTGAATGTTATTAGACGGCTTCAGGAATTTTTCAAGGTTCCTAACGGTGGAGTTGTTGACGATCCTCCCATAATAGTCTCTGGACCAGTCTGTAAGAGAACCTATTCTAGTTTGTTTTTATTGAATTTTTAATGATCATAATAACCTTTTCATACAGTACACTATGCACCTAATGGAAGAGGGGTTCGAATAGCTCCTGATGTTACTGTATACCCGGATGAAACATTTGTTCCAAGACCCTCCGCTTCCAACGTAGTGCCTCGTCCTCCCAGTGATGCATCTGTATGTTAAGTTTGATGCATATTATCGTATTTTTGTTTTGTGATTTTCATTATTATGTTTCATGTAGGGAGGTCCTCATGCACGAATAATTTGTGAAGTAGCTGTTGGTCAAAGTGTTGGTTATTTGAAAGAGAAGTGCTTGACTTGGATGCAAGAACAATATGTCCGTGCTGTCATCGGTATCAAGATTTTAAATCCTAGACAAAATATTCGAGAACCTGGAACTGGACATTTCTATAGAATAATGACGGTATATTTTATTTATTATTAAATGAAGATATATCTTTAACGATACAAAGTTAACTGATTGATCTGTTTTTAAAATATTAGGCTAAACTTTACCGCCAAGGAATGGCAGTACAACGGTGGGACTTTGGGAATGCTAAAAAACATTCAAGGGATCCAGTCAACGATCCTGCTGGTTGCAACGCGCCGAACTTACCAGCCTATCAGATCACAATTCATATAAGTGAAGTATTTTGGGATCCGCCGTTTCCTATCACGCCTGCGTATGTTCCAATAATCCCAGCAAACGTAATTGGTACAAATTTTATTATTGACCTGTATCTAATCCAGCGGGTTGCTTTAAAATTTAAATTTTAACGAGTTAAATATCTGTGATTACGCGAGACACTGAAATTTGACTTTGCATGACCTATGGTTACGTGAAAGCGAAATAGGGCTGCCTGCTTCTTCCAATATAATATCAAAACTTTTTTGCGATTTATAAGTATATTATGTAATAGGTAACATAGGGAAATAAATATAGATCAAAAATAAAAAAAAAAATTTAGGAACCTCAACTTCTCATATAGATTCTCTATAAAGACCTTCTTTTCTCTAATTTTGGATATTCCTTTTTTAATACTATTGGATCTAATCATTTTCGATTGATTGAATTGATTTATTTTTGACTCGGCGCTGGGTTTTTTATCTTCATCTCGATGCTCTGATTCTTGGATGCACTTCTTTGATAGAACTAATTCCGATATTAGGTAAAAATGTCAACTAGAAACGAAGGATCACTTATTTGAAAAGATATGAAACTTCATCTAGAATACCAATGCCTTTATCACAACCTTGCAAATAACGTAACGTATACTTGGTACTGCATGCAGTATTTTTTCTTGATACAAAGTCCTTAGAAGATATGACCACATGCTAGTGTACGTATGAACACTTTATAAAAAGTGTCAAAATATTATTAGGGATTTCTTGAATTTCTATATTATGAACAATCTTTCACTTGTGGTTTATAAATTAAAAAATAACTTTGATTATCTGATGGTTTTATCTATTTATTCATACAATTAAAAATTTATCGAAACTTTCGTGCGAACAAATAGAATAATTTTTGTTCGTTAATTAGAATGCATTCTAAAGCATTAAATCTTTGAAAAAAGTAAACAAAAGACATTCGGAGAAACGAAACCATAAGTTTTTTTTTTTCACATAATCAACGAAAAAATAGTGACGTGTGTTGTGTACAATATGTATATGAAGGTACATATTTTACCGTTACCATAATTTAAACATTTCAAGATTGACGATTGAACCGAGTACTGTACAAGATAGTATGCAGCATTGATATAACTCACTGCATTGTTTTCGAAGCATTGACAAGATGAATGCATGCATTAAGCGTTCGAGGAATTACGAAGAACATGCAGGTTCATGTATGCATAAAGAATATCGTATGTAAGCTTGCGACAAATTTAGAAGGTCACCATTGTCCAAAATAGTCAGATTTCCATTGTTTGGTGAACGAGAAATTGGAATTTTATGTGATGGCGCATAAGCTCCGCCACGAATGATTTCAAGATCATTGGACGAGACGTTTGTAAAGATTAATTAATCCACTCGAGAAAAGTATTATGCTGTAATTATAAATAATGATAACTAGTAATTAATTTAACTAAGGATAATGTGAAAATAAATGATATTATAATTACATATAATTGCTTTCACTACATTAATGCGTAAATATACAGTCTAATTTACAAAATGCTACGCTGCATTTGACAACCAAATAAAGTAACTCAATCATCAATAGACCACTTTGCATTGCCCTTTGATTGCTGTTCAAGGTTTCCTTCAAGGTTATCCCACAAGTGATTCAAAGGAATGGATGGCGTTCCATATTCGGTGCCCACGGAGTTTAGCATGGCCTTCCTTCTTTGAACTTTTAAATAAAATTGACACATCTAAGAAATGAAATCTACATCGAAAAATGCAACGCCATAAGATCAAAAATACATACGTAGTTCTTTCAGCCCACTGCCGAAATTTCTTAGCACTATTATTCCATACACTACCAGTAGCTATGTAAATATATTTTAAAACACCATTAAATGGTCGAATGATTAGAAATTTTGACGTAATGATAGAATCCAGAACATCAAAGAAATTGAAAAAAGACAAACCACTGATGTTGCAGACAATACTATTACTGTAATAATGGCAAAAAAAATTCTTTTAGAAAATTTTTTCGAAAAGGTTTTAGCAAGATAATCATTACTTACTTATGGTAAGCAAGAAAATCCAAACATTTCCAAGTTGGTTGAAAAATTGGATGGAACCCACGAGAATAATGAGAAAATCAATTATTACGGCAAACCATAATACTAAGAATACAATCATCCCCTTCTTCGATTCGCTTGCGACCTAAAGTTATTAAGTAAAGCAATTAGGTTTTCCGGTCGTATTTGAGTGCGAAGGATCGATGCGCGAGAAATTACCCACCGATCGATAAGCAATAAATTCCAATATGATGCTTAAGACGGTGGTGGCGATGTGATAACTGCAAGGGATAATATATCGCCGAAACAAGTGGTCTTCGAATTTTAACAAGATTACGAAAGGCAGGAATAACAAGATGATGAAAAACAAGTTGAGCTTTAATAGCATCACAAATATTAGCTGATTCTTGTAAGTTCCTTTTATGTTTCACGATCGTAGTAGTGTTATGTTAGTTGCCGAATTTCAAATTTCGATAAATCTACGAATGATAATATAGATGGATACCTTGTATGTCCAAACTGCCACCAATTTTTTTATATATATTCCACCCAAACATTTTATACCTATAAAGATAGCGAAAATCTTTATTAGACTTGACACTTCTTAAGCACGATAGAATAGAATTACTCACAATTTAAACGAGATATAACCCAAGCTGCATGCAAAGAAGAACAATATTATCACGCAGGGAAAGTCGTTCTCCCAAAATCCGGGATCGAAAGAGGTATTGATGCAATTTGAGTAATCAGATAATTTTCCATTCGCCACGTGGATTTCGATCGCTTGGATCTGAATGTAAAAAACGTTGGATGAGAATTCTACTTCATAGAAACGTGATGCCAAATAAATCAGGATTAATTGAAGAAATTCTTACAATCCCATAAACAGCCCATCCAAAATTTAATGCAGCAATCGAAATGATCTGGAAGTCAATTTTTCATGATGAGAAAGATTTCAGATGTGACGCAAGAAATATTGAACCTTTGAACATATGATACCTGGATAACGTGCTCGTGAAATATCTGTAAATTTATAAAGTCAAAAATCAGCAAATTCTGAAATTTCGAAAGTCCAAAGATATCCCGCTCGTCATTTAATACTCACCGCATTAAAACAAAAATACAGCTGAAACAGCTGAAACATTATATAAAATAGATTATCATAGGCAATATACGGGAAACTTTTGTGATTTAGATCGAGTTTTCCAATGCAATGAAGATTTTGCTGATCATTGGCATGATCGTAGATAAAATCTTGGTAATTGATAAAATTCAGGTTTCGAACATAGACTTTAACCTGTATCGCGATGACGGCTATGGTTTGAAGTATTGATGTGAGAACAAAGAGCTTTGTCATGGAAGTAGCCGTTATTCTTCTCCACTGTGTTAATAAATTAGAAATTTAGTTGGAAAGAAAGGAAGCCGAATAATTTGAAATAAATTAAGCCTAATAACTTCAAGTAATTATATTCAACCACAAGTTCTAGTATATTTCGGCCTGACTTGAGCTACTGCGCATGATACAAATCAATTAGCCTGCACCCAGTATGGTAAAACCCACCTTCTTCGCTACATTTCGTTTAAAGGTTTCATGAAATGTCATGCTCGTATTATAATTTCCAATGCAGCAAACTTTGTTCTCGAATTATGAATGTTCGACCATAGGTAAATGATAATCGTTAACGAAACCGGCTTTCAGAAAAAGTCGACTTTTTTAAATACTGTAGTGAATGTTGACTGTCAATTTCCTTTTGAGAAATAAACTAATGATAATGAAATGCAATTAAACAAAATTTGTGATCAAAAAGAAACAAAAAAGGCGTCTGGTTTATGAAAATCCTAGTGTAATGATGATATCCTGAATAAAAAAAGAATATTGTGATCCCAAAACAAATTTTACATGCATACATATTGTACTCCGACCTGGTCACTTGTCAAACATTTAGAGTACAAGGTCATCACCACACATGTCGTCTAATGATTATTGTAATAGAGTGGCACGGAAAAGTCTAGAGTACAACCAAAAGGTATGAGTAAGCAACCAATCAAGCACATAGAACCCACAGAAAATTCCTACTCTTTAGTGACCACGAGTTTTTTTTTTTTCTTTTTTTACGCGCCTCTCTGGTTTTTTGATAAAGTTTATAAAATATGCGGGCGATTATTATTTGTATTTGTACTTGAATATGTTGATAACAATGTGCTTAGAAAGATGTGTGAAATATTCTTTAAAGAATAAAATAAAAATCAAGGTTATTTATTTTATTGGACAAAAAAAAAATAATAATAATTCTCTAGTCTTTACATCGTTCATATATAGAGACTCTATTGCTTCAACTCAGTATGTGATTAAAACTTTAATATTCCGTAAAGACGAATGGATTGTAACACATCATTGATAGTCATTGGCTATCAATTCCTACATCCCCATGTGGCGAGCAGCACCGTAGGAATATCCCGTGGGCTCCGTTTACTGTACATCACTGTCTATAACCGTATGACAGTTTCCATAATGTGACCAGGTAGGCATACTGTTTTTTTGTGAAGCTCATTACGTAGATTCTTGATTTTTCGAAAGATTCTCGCAATCGCATTATCTAATCTTTTCTCCTTTCTTTTTTTTCGCCCCGATATAGAACCTTTCAGCATGTAACCCTAACCCTACTTCTACTTATATTAGCTGCGACGTGTCCCCCATCTAACGTCGCGTCATGCAAATCTCCAACAGACTCCCTAAACTTTCTTCCCTACCGATGCATGATCTCATGCATCGAGAAATGTCACATGACCCGCACTGATCCCGTTCCTCCTACCATTTCTCCTACATTGCAAACTAATTTGATAGGTTACTAAACAATCGACGGAAATTTAAAATACAAGTCTTAAATATTATGCAGTAACCACTTAAATGTTATCTCAGTGCATGACGTGATCTCGTGCGACATCTGATAGATGAACCTCTAATACTGACGTAATACAGTAATTTATTTATTTATTTACTGTATTTATTGTTTCAATAAGCCGTTCGTTACACTAGAAATATATTTGAAGTGTTATCATACTTTCATAAATCATAAATACGATATATTTTTATAAACTGACAATTTTTAAATATTATTGAACGCTTTTTTATATTTTTAATCTTATAGCGATAACTTGAAAGTAATTATTAAAAAAATGAAAACAAACGAAAGATTTGATAAAATTCTTGCATTCAATGCTTGCCTAAAAATAAAGTAATATCAAAAATATAATTACCGCATATATTATTTATTTATTTTGATTTCAACTTCATATTCGTAATAATAAATTTTTTTTTTTTTATCAATTTTAAAATTAAATTATTTATAATTAATTATTACTTTTTTAAAAAAAGGTGTTAAAGATTCTTTTTTCAGAAAAAGATTGATTTTATTACAAAGAAAATATTTTTCAAAAACATTTTATGAATTTTATTTATGTTTTAAAAGTTTTTTTAAAAAGCACTATGTATATTTTCACAATTATACAATATATATAGTTTTAAATTATTTCTTCCTCCAAAATTGCTTAATTAACATTTAATTACTTTAGAATCAATAATAAATACTTGTCAATTCTAATACTTAATAAATTAAAATAAAACCTGTAATAGTTTAATTTGTCTTTAATATCTTTATTTTTTTATTAAAATAAATATTGGAGTTATAAAATCATTTTTTAAATATATATATATGTATATATATTTGTTAATTAATATTAAAGATTTTTTTATTTAATAAATCAAAATAATACTTATAATATTATTTTAAAAAATATTTGAAAAATTGAATAAACATTTGTATTTAATTTTAAAAATAAAAATTTCTATAATGTTAAAAAAATATAAAAAAATTAATGAAAATTCTAATACTTATTAATTGTTATTTGCAAATATACAATTTATATATTATATATTATATAATATAAAAATGAATATATAATATTTATAATTTAAATTTAATTATTTCAAAAAAAATTTTTTTACCAAAATTAATATATTATTTTGTTTAAAAAAATATTTTTAAAAAATAAGTTTTATTATATATATATATAATACAATACTATTTTAATATTTAATTTTCTTAATTAATTTATACATATAAGATTAATAAGCCCAACTGAATATTTTTAAAAATATTTATTTATAAAACTGGTTTATTAATTTAAATCATTATATAAAAAATTTATTTAATAAAAATATCATTTAAATAATTATAAATAAATAGATTTAATTATTGATATTAAATTTTTTTATTATAAATTGACATTAAATAAAAATAACATTAAATAAAAAATTAAAATTTTATTCAAATATATTGTATATTTATTATTATTATATTAATATCTATATAAATAAATAAACTAATCTTAATATACTATATATTGTTAGTCCTATAAAGGTCACATGGTATAGTTGCGTATCGTGACTATTGTATTACATATCCTGGAAATGTGAAGTAGCATTAATAATCAGCATAGAAAATGTAATCATCGAAGCTTACATAACTTATTATAATTTGTTTTAATCCTGATAGTCTATTTTTCCTTAATTGTTTTTAATAATAGTAGCAACGATATAAATAGCCATACAATTGTAAAATAAACAGTAGGATAGAAGTAGTTAAAAAAAAGAGATAGTTAAGATAAAGAAAAAAACAATAGTGCAATTAATAAACACACTAACTAGTAAAATTGAAACGTCAAATAAGGAATATTGTAATTAACAACTTATCTTTTCCAGTACACACCATATAAGGAAGGATAATCGCCACTATAGGACATAACCCAGGATTATCAAAAAAAGGGCTGGTGTTGAGAAAGAAGAGAAAAGTTTGTTAATAATGAAAAGCCCTAGCTAAATCAATCTTACATGCCTCAACTTACCTTAGTTATGCGAGCATTGGACTAGTAAAGCAACTGACTCACCATTTTCCAGGCCAACAATATATTGCAACTAAACTATTAATATTAATTGTTATTATAATATAAACTTATATTGATAGTATAAAATAATCAATATTTATTTAAAATAATAAAATTATAGTTAAAATAAAAAAGTTCATTATTAATATTGTTATAAATCAAAAGTTTATTAATAATTATAATATAATATTTAACTTTGCAATACTTATATAATAATTGTAAGTATAATACTTATAAAAGATAAAAAAAAAAATAGATTTGATGAATTTGTATAATTTGAAGAGTTTTATTAATTATTTTTTTTTTAATCCTGCAATCAGGTTGGTATTATTTATTTATTAAATCATAAAGAACTATTACAAGTTAAGAATCTATACAAAGTATAAATTTTTCCAATTCAACTCACCTGTTGATAGCTGAAGCCTCTAGATGCGATTTATGGAAATAATGTGTTGTTCCCCTAAAGGATGAAATTAAAATCCCAAATTTTTAATAGAATCAAAACCTGTAAATCATCTCTACAGTATCACTCCTCTCTTGTAATAACTATGCAAGAGGAAAAAGAAATAAAAAAAATTTTTTTGTACAAAAGAAAAGAAAAAAAAAAAAGCTATTATCTATTCAACTATCATTGAAGAGATTATCTCTGTAAACTTCCAAATCCAAGCCCCTTGTAATTTCTCACTTCTTATTACCTGTAACTAGTCAAAACTGTTTAATTTTCATTGAAGTAATTGATGTCCAAGAATATTTAAGAGCACTTTCAGAAAAGTATTTCTTGAGATTTTATGCTTGAAGACTGTAACAAATCTATAGAACGTCCGACCGAAACCCCGATTTTCACCCAAAAGTCAGAAGACAACCTCTCAAACGCTTTTAAGAAACTATAGGTATTTTGAGTAGAGGAACATCTTTTATTA
>CAJVPV010003085.1:0-11829 GCA_910591835.1 Acaulospora morrowiae | reverse complement strand
TTTATACAGTGAGGCTATTGCACTTACAAAGCTGCGGCTTATTCCTGAAGACCCAGTAGTATCAGAGTTGTATTGTTCTTGAACTATTTAACTTGAGGTAGCAGAGGCTTATTAACAGGCTGCTATATGGTAACGAATTTCAACGATGAAATTTAATTCATATTTGAATAATTTTTTTACTAAAATATGTAAAATTTAATAAATTGTTTAATCGTAATTAAGAACTAATGGTGATGTCAAAGATGTTTGTAGGAAAATAAATTGTGAAGTGATTAGTAATAGAGAAATAGATAAGCAGCAGGAAAAATATTCATATAAATACAATTTAATAAATCAAAATAATTGTACAAGCGCATAAAGCATTTAAGAAGTCTCGGTTATAAGCATTACTTATTGTATATAAATTGATATCATTATTATAGCATTATTTTGAATTATAGTGCCACTAATAATTTGATTATTTTCTAATGCATAAATTAGTCAAAGTCATTACTTCATTTATTTTATTATAATAAAAAAAAAATATTATTTTAAAATTAAAAAAAAATATTTTAATATTGCAAAAAAAAATTATTTTAATATTGCAAAAAAAAAAAAAAATATTATTTTAAAATTATAAAATATATATACAGTATATATATATATATTTCTAAAATTGCAATATATATATAAATAAGATCAAGAACAAGAATTAAAGTTAATTCAAATACATTGTAGCAAAATAATTTGATATTGCTTTCATAAGATAAACAAGATACATTATTTGATGTTAAGCAAATATTAGAGATTAATTACTTAAACAATATGTATTAAACTTAATGATTGCTAATAACAAATATAATTGCTTTTAATAAAAATTTACTGTTTTTAAAATAATTATTATACTTATAAATTTTGGGTTTTATCTAATCATATGAATTTAAATCAATATTAATAATATCTGATATTTATTGATATTTATTGTAATTAATAACAATCAGCCGGAGGATTATAATTGATATATATATTAATTATTATTTATCAATACATATCACTTTATTTATTTTTCTGATGTAATTAATTATTAAATTATTAATGAAAATGAAAATAAAAATTTTTTTAATTGTGTTTGTTTCACATTGTATTTATTTCATTATCTCAAAAAAAAAAGCACTAATGAAAAATTTAACATTAATTTTTTTAAAAAAATCATATATATATACAGTATATATTATTTTCAATAATAACTATTTACACTATTTTATTTACTTTTTTTAAAAAAAAACTTCATATACTGTATATATTATTTAAAAAATTATTAAAATACCAAATCGATAAAAAAAGTTTTTTTTGAAGTTTTTTTCGCACAAATTCTTGAAATTAAAAATGGTATAGTTAATGTTATATTAAAAAAAATAAATTCTTCATTATTTAGAAATATAGTTTTTAAAAATTTAATTGTGAATTTTTCTTTTTACAAAATCAATTACAGCATTTGATCATCAAATAGACAAAAACAGAGATAGACCATTTTTGGTTTACATCACGTTTTTAAACATAATTAAGGTATAGCAATATCGATGGTTTCAAAATTTATACCATTGTCATGGAGATCGCTTACAAATATTGCAAATTACTGTTTAAAAACAAGACACTTCTGATTCCATTCGAAAAAATGATTTCGATAACGATAAAAACAAAGTGTATATTACTCAAAGTATTGAAAAAAAAATAAATTCGTAATAATGTTAAGCGAATAAGAAAAGAAGAAAAACACTCAATTTTCAACATGAGTTTGTCATTAAATACACGATATAGAAATATTACTCCTTTAAACGAAGAAAATATTCAGATTGAAAATACGATCGCAACGTTCTGTAATGGTATGATGGCCACGATGACCTTCATGCAATTAAATTACTGTAATATGTTCATAATGTACATGCTTAATGATTAGATGCGATATAATACAAAAATTAAGGTTAGCGAATGAAATGAAAACAGTGTTTGTAGATCAATTTGCATCTAACCAATCGTATTTATTGAGAAACTCTTTTTTTTTTTTTTTTATATTTGTTGAAGGTATATGTTTCATTAGTTTAGACTTAAAGAACGCACAAGAAAATTTTCTTTTTTTGAGTGAAGAAATAGTAAGCAAAAAATACGAAGTAAAACGCACCCATATACACGTATTCCTAGATACTTTAAGAACAATAGCGACTCACTTAGATTTAGATTCCACGAGACAGGACGGATTCTACTCGGAAGAATTACTTGACTTGTTCGATGCCGTCGGACCAAGGTACAAAAATGCTAGAACAGTATATATATGCTTAAATTCTGTCGAATGAAGGATAAATATTATTTCCATACTAACGGAAAGGAAAGTGGATTAGAGACGATAATTCGGTCCTGCTGTCGATCCCCTATCAGAATAGTACCGAAATAAACAGACCATAAAGACAGATATATGCTGAAGTATCGCGAGATCTGATCCTGATACAGCCGGTCAACCACAATGAAAAGGATATTGGAATAAAATAGGAGTTAGGATGATGCGATTAATATAAACACAAGTGTTGAAGAGGCTTATCGGAGTCAAAAATTGAAAATGCGTAGCTAGAGGAATATCTGAAAAGGTTGAATATCAACAGATTGTAATACTCTAGCAATCGTTGAGAAAGAACTCGAAAAACCGAGTTCAACAGAAGCCTATGGTCATATTAATATACAAGGAAAACGACTAATTTGGTAGGGAGAAAAACAAAAGCTTCTATAATAATGAATCGACTGATGGGCAAATCTCACTATTCCTACGGGACTTGTCTTCTGATACTTCTAAGAGTAGAATCGTTCCAGGAAAAGTCCATATCAACAAATGCGAGAGTCGTCAAGTTGAATCTTACATTAGGAGTTAACGGTTATTAAACGTAACGTTGAGCCAACAATTAGTAATACTGTTAATAGCATGGGATATAAAACTTATCGAGACAGAAGTAAAAGATCAGAGTGGTTAATGAAAATAAGTATAATATTTTAATCCTAAAAAATCATAATTGATAAGATAATGTTTGGCAACGAATCTAAGAACGTCATGTCAGACTTACCAGATTGATCATTTGATTACAAAGACTGGAAAGGTCGGGCGAACTTGGGTAGTGTCAATATATTTGAGGAAAGTTATCTTTCATTAACGAAAAGATGAGTGTGTTAGATATTTGGATTCTAGTTCGAAAGACTTGTCATCGTTTCGATAATTGTGTTTAAAAGATAGCGGAGCACATTGATATTTCTTCGTTGAGGATGTATTATGAGTACGATATAAATGATTAAGGAGAAATTTAGATATAGTAAAAGGAGAGATGACTTTCAGCCTACATCCCAAGAGGAAAAAAGGTTTGAAAGGGTCAATTTTTGTACGAGAATAGATTAACTCAAACTTTAGCATCAGATCAGGTTGCCTTACGTGTTTTATTCAAGCCTCTACTCCAACAAATAAATGTCCGCTGTTTAAAATTATATTTATTCAATTATAGATTTAACAAATTAGCGATTTAGATAATGAAGCGAAAGCTTAACATCGAAAATATAGAGTAGACTTTCAAAGGTCCGAGCAATTGAACAGGTGTCTCATGTACCATTCAGAATACACTCTCATATGTCGATGCCTTGCTTGGGATTGCTTTCGGGAGATATATGCACACAAAAATTACAGTGTAAATATTTTTTATTAAAGTAGTGTAGAAAGGCTAGTCATGGAAAAGGAAGAGTTACTCGGGTTCGGATAAACGAATTAGCGTGACCGGGGAAAGTTCAATATAGTCGAACCAATATAGTAATATGCCAGATTTGACAGAAATAAATGTTGCATTTCGAATTTCGCTTCAACATTTATAAATCATCTAGGGGCGTTTTTTGAGAGAAGTGGCTGTGTATCTAATACAATCAAGTGATCGTTGAAATGGTTCACAAAAATAATAGCAACACACAATATAAAATTTAGAATATAGAATAAGGTTAGTGTGTCCACGATAATTTGAAGTGAATATGGAATGTATTGGTCAATTCTTGGATTTTCTAGTTTATGGGAAGATTCGTTTTTGACAAATTAGGTCTGTCACAATCATCTAACTCAGTAACCGCAGTTCATTACGAGATCTCGCATCAGCTACTCTACTCGCGTGGCTCTTTATTTTGGTTAACTTGCATGGATTGTTTTTAAGATAAGGGTTTCTTTGTTATCAACGTTGGCTTCTTCTCACGTCTTGCCTTTTTTCTAAATAAATATAGCAATTGATATTTTACAATAGATATAATCTTTTGTTAGAAATAATTTAATAACGAATTATGGAATTTCTTTTAAATGCCAAATTCGATTTTAAGTTTAGTCTTTAATTTTGAATGCATACACTGTATATCAGATGTAATGAGTATAATTAGTTAGTCATTAAATGAAAATTTATACATTGTATATGTATAATTACGAATTAATTCAAATTTTAAATATGCAGTATAATACCAATTATAATAATTTGATTATGTATTTTTTAGAAAGAATTAATATACAAAAGAATCATAAGCCATTATATAAACATATTTAAATAAATTGATATCTTTTGTTAAAGATTTTAATATATATGTTTTATAATAAATATCAAAATTATACTTTAAAAAAACAAAATTGAACACTTAAAACCATGTTAATATAAATAAATAAACACAATCTGATTCAAAAAAATTTGGAATAATTATATTAATAATTAATAAATATAATTTATAAATATAAATAAATATATATATTTGAAAACATAAAGAATAAGTTTACTTAATAAACTTTTTTAAATATATTATCAAAATATTTCTAAATTTTAACTTAAAATTTTTTTTTAAAAAAAGTAATTAATTTAGACTTATTAGAAAAATTATCAATAAAGAATTAAAATTATTTTAATAAATAAATTTGTTAAATAATATATTTTATAGTAAATTGATTTTTTTATAATTTTATTATTAAAAAATTTTTGTTTTATTTAATAATTTAATTAAAATTTTACATAAATTTCATATTAAAATTAAAATTTTAAAATTTAAAATTAATTTTACAAAATAAAAATAAAATAATTTTAATATTACTATTTAAACATAATAAGAATCATTTGATAATTTTTTATTAAGTTAATTTTTTTTTTTTTGATTTTATAATTGATTGTTTTTAAAAAAATTTACTATAGTTAAAATTTATTTTTCAAATAGAACTTATACATAAATTTATATTTAAAATTTATAATCATTTAAAAAATTTTTTTTCCACTTTAAATTGATATTTTAAAATAAATTACTAATTAAATATTCACAAAACTTTAATTTACTATTTCTTTTATTATAAATAATACAGTTTGTCTAAAAAGTCTTTGAAAAAATATTTTTTATAATAAATATTCAATTATTTGCTATAAAATTTTAAAAATATATTTTATAGAATGTAAAAAAATAAAATAATAAGTTTTTTTTAATACTTTATTAATAAATTTATTTTAAATTTTGATTTTAAAACTATAAAAGTTTGTTTAAAATTTTTTTATAAATTTATATATATAAATTTATATATAAATTATGGATGAAAAAATAACTTTTTTATATAAAAATTTTTTTAAAAAAATTATAAAAAAGTTTTTTTATAATGTACATAATTTTCTTTTATTTAAAAAAATTTGTATTCTATATTAAATTTTGATAACTTTCTTTAATTAAAAAATCAAATAAGCAACTTAAAATTTAATGAAAGTTGTTTTTTAATTAATTTTGTTTTTATTTTATAAATTGATGCATTAAAATTATTATAAATAATTTATTTATTTATTTATTGTAATTTAATTAAATAATATATTATAAAATTTTGATTTTGATATAACAATGAATTTTAAAGAATTTCAATAATATATTAATAAAAAACTATTAAGTAAATTTGTTTTTTATATTCTTATCAATGTATATTTAAGTTTTTATTTTATTTTATAAATTATTTATTGAATTATAAATAAAAATATGAATTAAAAATTTGTCCAAAGACCTTTAGACAATATGTATTTTACTTCAATCACCAAATATTTTAGATGATTTTATTTGTCATTTTTTAAAGAAAGCCTTGATTATAGTTATTTGAATATTTGAATTACATTACTTGTACTTTGAATTAGATGCAATTCACCCCTTCTAATTAGTCGGTATGTTTTAGATGCCTCATAGATGCTAGTTTAAGTTCGACGATTCTTCTCAACAACAGATATTGTAATAACTAAAGGTTTTCTTATATTGTATTAAATCCCATTTTTTCGAATATGACCTTTTTATTTACTATATGTGTGAAAATTAGGAATAACGTGCTCTTGAAAAAAGAGAACGTATACGTGCTGTAAAAACAGGTAATGTATGTCAGAAATAAAATCAGAAATTGAATATGGATAATAACAGCTAATTGGAAAGGAAAAATAGTTATCTCATGAATTTAAAGTCTTGTTGTGTGGAAAAAATTGTGATTGATGCTGTGAGGGCAAGGAGCAATTAACTCAAATTCTAAGCTCGCGATATGTAGTATCTTCAACGTCCGGTTTTACATTTCATTCACAAATAAATTTTAACAAAGATAGGTAATAAATCATTACTTGAACACTCAACATTGTAATATCAAACTTTTGACTTAAACTTATGTTCCTAAATTATTTACTGGTAACTTGTCTTTATTTTTATTTGCTCTTGAGTTATACGCTACATCGTTTCCTTCACATGACTTGGAAAAATATTAATTATGTTATCTGATTGGCGCAAGCACAAAATCATTCAGAAATTTATTAAAGCATTCATAGTAACACGTGTACTATCACGTTGTGTAACCAGTTTTATCTCATAAATTCTAAACAGATCGTGTCTTCAAAGTCACATTTACTGTACAAGCAATTTTAGAATAATAATATTACTGCTGTATTATATTAAACTGGGTTCTTTCGCACACAATATACTCGGGCAGATAATGAAAATTACTGCGATAACTAAACGCTTAAGCCAAGAAAAAAGCTCCTGCGCCGTATTATCGCGTGGGAACTTGCATATTATTTATTTGATGTAGACGATAATTGTTTTAATTGTTTTAAAGGTGGAAAATGCAATGAATCTCTGAGACCTATGTTTGCGATCAGGGCATAAATTCTACTGTAAAACGGACGATTAATTTGGTTATTATGGTAATTTTGAATCTATACTATTAATAGGATGTTACATGTGATGCCGATCCCGAGTTTTGAATTATAAAATATCGTGACTTTGATCATAGAAATAAATATCGAACACAATAAATATCATAATTTTATTAAAAAAAAGTAAAATATAATCTTTTAATGCTAATACTTTTACAATAAAATATTATAAAAATTACATCTAAATTTAAACTAAAATTTATTTTCTTTTTTTAGTTTTAAATGTTTATTGAAAGTCAAGATTTTTAACATTGCTAATGCACAACATATACGTTCGTACTATCACGGCGTTGTAATTATTATAATTCACACTATTACAGTCGCGTATGCCGCACATATTCGTAAGTATACAGTATATACATTACTATCACTATTGTTACTCAATCCTCGTGATTTTAACCAAATTAATCAATTTCCATCAATTTATTTATAGGCGTACTCTAAGATTATCTTAGTAACTAACCAAATTAACAGCCGTTTTACAGTATAATTTATGCCCTGATGGCGATCCTGATATTGTATTATGCATACATTATAAGAAGGAAAATAAGCATTCGTCAGAACACGACTTTATTCATATGACCGACAGATCCCAGAAGTTACGCGAACCGTAATCAAAATCGCGGTGTCATTTCTTGCTTAGCTAATACAACGGTGAAAAAAGGAGCCGTGAATTGTGTGATTGAGAAATTAGAATATTATTTTCTCATAATTTCTCATAATTTCATTTCTTTCTGTTTTCTTATTGTTCTAAAATGAAGTAAAAAAAATTCGACCGAATTGTAAACGCTCTAATCACGGTTGTGCGAAACTCTGCCTTGGTTAGCAACCCACTTTCCTATTAACTGTGATAAAATTCTATTTAAAATAGAAGCCAAAAATAATATTCGGCATTTTTGTCATCTTTAAATTGCCCAAATACAAAAATTTGGTCTTAACTTTTTGAGGGTGTAATTGTACGCAGCCTCAGACAATAATTATGCTGGAAACGTATTATTCTTTATTTAATAACTTATTTTACGTCCTTTTCTACTCTACTATATTTTATTTTTTTCGGTCACGGTTCCTTTTTAGCTCATAATCCCGTTACACTCTTTCTTGATCATTGACGACCGAGATGTTTGCAGATTACCTTGACAAAAATATTTTGAGAAGCATTGTATGTTGAGGGCTAAGGAGAATCTCTGTAAATTGATGTATCAAGACTCGTGAATTTGTAAAAAGCCTATCGTAAGATAATGGATAATTGTTTCGCCAAATCAATGATATAATTTTCTCTCTTTGTTATTATTCATTTTGAGACAATTCGTGAAATTTGAATTTGAGATGGTTAGATAAACAATATCAAGGTTTACATAAACGCCATAAATTCTAGGTAAGTTACTATCGGTAGTATCTTCATCTGATAACCTCTTCATCTTTCCACAAACCGAATGTATAAAAATGCACGCAAAAACTTTCACAATCCTTTAATAAACAAATTAATCAAAAAGATGTCGTCTATATTTGTCGCTTTTTGCTTTATTGAAAGTGTTACGCGAAACGAAAAAAGTATAACCGGCAGTGCTCTGTATAGAGAAGATGCCGAGAAAGACAATTTTAAAGAAATCATCTATAGAGGATATATCGGAAACTCTGATAACTTGATTCTTGAGTTCGGGAAAAACTCCGTTGTATTAATGGTTGGACGCCATGTACTCGAAGGCTCTGAATATGTAAGTAATATAATTTATATGATTAATCAATAACCGTATATACAACATATTGATTATTAAAAAAAAAAAACATTTTTTAAATAATAATACTCTATAGCTTACCTTGACACAATCAGTGCCTATCTTAATTTCCTCAAGTGAAAACAAACTTACGCGCGAAAGCTTGCCACGTGCGTCACCACTATTATTGTTTTCAGCTCCGGTAGTCGCAAACTCTTATCAATCTGATGAAAAGGGTTTAAGAGATAGTTTAATGCTCTCCAGGAAGTTGTATAATGGTGTAAATAATTGCAAAAACATCGATTCAAATGTTATCGTATCCTTTAACCCATCTATTCCTCGATATAGTCAAATAAAAAACCACTTAAAAAAGACAATCTTTTCGACCTTGGGAAGATTTAGAATTGTCAAAAACAATATGGTGCATATTCTAGCTTCCGAAATAGAATGGAATTATCCTGGAAATGAATTTAAATCTGGTACTTCCGAAGGTTCTACTGAAATTCAACTCGAGGCTGTCGAATCAAGATATGGAATGATCGAATCAACCCCATCGAAAAGACAACAGAATACCGAAAGCTCTAGATTTAATAATTTTAGCAATAGACATGAAGCAATCGAAGAAAGACACGCAGAAAAAGATTTGGTTTTACCAAGAAGACAACAAAAAGTCGAAGGTTCTGATTTTTATTTTGACGATCAATTAGAAGTCGTCGAAGAGCGATATGCAGAGAGACACACATCTCCATCAAGAAAACGACAGAGAACCAATTTGTCCTAGTTTTACTATTAACGCTTATATTTTTTCTCTTTCAATGTCTTGAATTTATCTTGAATTTATATTATATTTTATTTTTAATTCTATTTTATTCTCCATCTCTCTTCATTTTTCTTTTTCGCTATGATACCTATATTTTGATATTTTCTTTTTGAAATCAGTTTTGTTGTGTTCTGAGTAAAATATTAAGTTTTTTATTGATGCACACAAAGGTTTAAGAGCCTCATGTCTCAAAAAATTATTTGATGACAGACTCTTCAAGTAATCGTGATTTGCTTTGTAATTAAAGACCTGTTTTCGCTTGAAATCATGTTTTTTTGTATGTACTGTATATTTATCCATACATCGCGAGATGAAAATAGCACTGCATATGAAATAAGATATACTGTACATGTGACGTAACGTAATTTTGGACTATCTGTACGTACTGTATATCGTGCTTTGAGCTAGGGTGTGCGATAACGGTCAGTTTCGGCTGCGATGATCATCAAAAAATGCGGATTCTGCGGCAGTACTTTAAAATAAATAGCGGTGAAAATAGTTAAGATTTAAATCATCTTAGATAAACGTAGCATCGAATACATGATAGTAATTTTTCACTTTCTTTATTATAAACGTTATATTTATATTGCTTGTAAAATTATTCTTTGCTTAATTATAAGTTTTTTATTAACGAATAGATAATTAAAATCTTTTATCTCTTTCAACTCCTTAACATTTATGATTAAGATAACCGTTAATACTATAGCATGCATTTAATAGTAAGATACCATATACGTACATAGCATATTTATTAATTAATAGCATTATAATATAAGAAATTTAGCCTTACAATGGAGTGTTCTGAAAGACATCTTCTACAATCACTAAGAATATTTTTGTAAGCTGAAAAACTATGTTCAACATCTACACCCAAAACAGGTAACCAAATATATAATAATGCTATTTTAGCTAAAATAGGTAATGTATTTTTTTTTTCTATCCAGTAATTATTTAAATCAAAACTTTTTAATAAAAAGTGATAAGAAAAGAAATATTTTGATTAACCCAAAAAATAAATTTCAACTAAGAATTCCACTTTGTTTTTATAGATAAAGGGTGTAAAGTATTTGTACTAGAAGAAAAATAATAAATCCATCTATATTTATATAACAAACAATTAGCAAATAAAGTTTTAATAAAAGAAATAACACTATCTAATAATTTAAAATGTGAATAATCTAACCATGTCCTTCCTACTAAACTATAAATATGAGCTAAGCATGTATTATGATACATATTATGAAAAAAAATTTAAATTTTGAAAAGACTTAATAATATAACTTGCATTATCAAAATATAAAACATAACATTTTTGTAAAAAATATTATATTATTGAAAAATAGTCATAACAAATTAAGAAATAATAATATTATCTATATATCTAAACATTTTATACTTCCTGTTTTTTATAACAATCATCATGCACTGACTGGACAATTATCATGTCACATCATTTTCTTTGAAAATCACAATCTTAATGCCCACTGGATCAGCATGTGAATCAGCTTTCTATAAGAAACAGTATATTTCAGATTATAGCATCAGGTATCATATTAATTCTATTTAATTGCTTTCACTTAAAATTGAACTGGTATCTTGTGATTTGACCTGTGGAGCACTAACCACTGTGCTATAGACCCACAGATCAAATGTATATTCTCATATATCGTTTCTACCTTAGGAGAAAGATAAAGATGGAAAACTAATAGCAGGGAGGTACTTTAGATGAACAGAACCAATGTGGTATGCTAAAGTTCCTAGAGGTATACAAATTAGTACAGTTCTGAGGTATATAAGGTCAGGTAAAAGAAGCAATGGTAATTTGTTTTGTAAAAATCAAGATATTTATTCAATAAAATATAATAGAGATTGGATCTGCCTATCTGTTCAGATAAACAGATAATTTTTATAGCTGTGTAATTTATCTGTATCGATTTAGCGGATTATTAGATAATTAGATAAAAATGGTTGTCAAAAAGTATGAAAATTAGAAACTTTTTTTTCAAAAAATTGATTCAGCAAATCGCATAAGTATATTTTCATTTATTTTATCTAAAATACATTT
>CAJVPV010003084.1:0-11830 GCA_910591835.1 Acaulospora morrowiae | reverse complement strand
TTAATTAATATTTTTAAATATAAATATTTTAAAAATTTTATTTTTATTTTTTTTTTTATAAATTATTATTTAACTTAATTATATTTAACATTATTTATTTTAGTGATCAGTTATTTTTGTGAGCTACCGTATGTATCTTATATAAAAATTATTATTAAACATGTCATCGAAGCTTGAATTATTAAAACAACGAGTTACCAAGCTTGAGACTAAAAATATCAAATTAAAACAGATCATAGAAAAAATAGATCATTGTTAATTTCTTTCTCTTTTTAGCCTTTGGATTATAGAATTCATGAATTATTCTGAAATGGAACAGAATATATCTATTACTGATAATAGATATGGTGTTCTTTTTCAAATTAGGATTTAGAATATTTTCTTGAATAAGAGTTGGGAGGAGTTTCATCCAATTGAAATGGTATAGATCGATAAGACTACCATTGAGATATTCACTCTGGTATTGACGGACTTTATGTTTTTTAAAATCTAGATGTTCATTATAGAATTTTAAATCCAGGAGGTGATGGCTTTCTTTATAGGGGAGTATATTCATGAATTTAATTATTTTCAAGTGAATTATTTTATTAACCATTTCTAAGAAGTTTATATTAACAAGTTTTAAATTAATAAAATTAAATTCGAGAGAAAGAAAATCCTCGAATAAAATTACTATATATTATAGTAAATATCATTATTCATTGTAACAGATTTTATATAACAACTTTTTCAGATGTTTATTAAATCTCTTGCTAAATATGAATTTTTCAAAGATAAAGAATATTTATATAAGTTATTTTAAATAAATTTTTAGTGAATTAGTACGTATTTTAAATTTTCGAAATTATCAAGTGTGATTAGTACTTTTAGGTTTCAAGATTACCAAGCATGGTTAGTATTTTTAGATTTCAGAATTACCAAGCATAGTTAGTATTTTCAGATAACTGTTAATTAATCATTGGAATATAAATCATATTGATGATTTTGAGAATTTATATTCTGTTATATGTTTTATATAAAATTATATACGTATATAGAGCTACTCTCAGAGTTATTATTTTTCAAATAAAAATTCAAGTTGATAAAATAACTTCAGAGAAATACGAAGAAAATTACGATAATCTGAATAAATTTCCACTTATCAATTTGAGTGATTCAAATGACCAGAATAAACAAATCAAGAAATTAACTATGAAAACATTGGGATTTAATATTAAGGGATTGAAATTAAAGATCCTTTTATGAAATTTGATTTTCTTTTTATTTGTTTTTTTTATTTTTTTTATTTATGTTTACCATAGTCCATTTATCCAATTCGTTAAGTTTAAGATTAACATGGATTTCTCCAATACAACTGATGAATTTAAGAATTCAATCTTAAATGTTTTTAACGAATTTTCTAAAAGTTTAGTTAGTAATTCCCATGCTCATTTTTTTAATGTTACTTTTATTAGTTCTTGAAATATTATGTAATAACATGAATGATATTATAATAAGGATTCCAAATAAATAAACTGATTCTTGGATTATTTTAAAAAAAATTGATGGTACGTATTTTATGTTGTGTATCTCATGTGTAAATATTTATAATCATGTGTTTATATATAAATATATATATATAAATTATAATAATTATATTTATGTTCATACACCACATTTTTCATTTTTTTTTCTTTAGAAGAAGTGATACAGTTATATACCTGAAAGTTATTTATTTTAATATTTATGTAATAATAATTACAGAGGATTTTACGTTGAAATTTTCACTTTTATATTGACATATTATGATATTAATATTTAATGATAAATATTAAAAATTATGAAATCGTATGTTGATGGTTGACGTTTTTGATTTTATAATCATGGTAGGAAAATATTTTAATGATAAAATCATATTGTCTTACATTTAAATAAGATACGTAATTAAAATTTTTTGTTAAATCTCTTTTTCGATCTTATTTTTTAAAAAATATGGTTATTGAAACAATAGAGGATAGTCAGGAAGTTGTGAATCGTTCGGTGAATCTTATCTGGAGGGCAACTCATGGGAAGATTGTTTCGATTATTTTTAATCAAATTCAGACGGTAACCTTAACATTTGATAATGGTAAAGTTAAGACCGTGGGAATTGATGTACCGGATGCAGTTCTTATAAGGGAGAATGTCTTTTCTCAGTTATCGAGAGAACTTGCTGTCTCAAATAAAGATAATCCTATTAATGTGGATGATTCATCTACATCGACAGTTGAGGATGAACTCGCAGGTGATATTCAGGTATAATACTTTGATTGTTAAATATTTTATTTTAATAAGTTAAATTTTGATTTTAATTGTTTCATTTATTGATTTTGATTAGAATAATCGATCTTGGGAGGGTGAAGCTATTTTATTAACAAGTGTCAATCAGAGTAATCAATCTCAGAATAGAGGAGCCTCTCCATCGACTGGTGTTAACCGGAGTAATCAATCTCAGAATAGGGAAGCCTCTTTATCAACTGGTGCTAATCAAGATAATCAATTTCGGGATGGAGAAGCCTCTCTATCGACTGGTGCTAATCAGAATAATCAACCTCAGAATGAGGAAGCCTCTTTATCGACTGGTGCTGTTCAGGGTAATCGATCTTGGGATGGGGAAGCCTCTTCATCAACTGGTGCTAATCAGAGTAATCAATCTAAACATAAACGAGTTACTCAGAGCTCAGAAGTAAATAAATTTTCTAAGGTGTCAAAAGAAAAGAGAAATAGGAAGAGGATGCGATTTCACATTAATAAGGTAGTATTCCTTGATTAATTATTATTCATATTTGATTGATGTACTGAAATGATAAAATTTTTGAAGCAAAAGTTAAAGATTCGACAAGATAAAGATATGGATAACACAAATTGGTCTGAATGTGAGGAATGCCATGGGGAGCGGAAGGAGTTATGTAAATTATGTGGATGTTTTATATGTGAACGGAAGATTGATGGGGGTCGTATCCTCTTATGTGATGGTGACTGTGGTAACGGTTATCATACTTATTGTTTGAATCCCCCAATTGATAAAATACCATCTGGAAAATGGTACTGCGATAGATGTAAATCCCAAAGGGTAGAACCGGTATTTATTTGAATTTTATTTATTTATTTATTATTGAGATTGAGATTGATTTAAAATAATAGATTGAGTCTGAACCCTCGGGATCGAAGGGAAAGAAGGTAGTTTTGATAAATGATGATAATCGAAATGAAGTCCAGATTCCATTGGAAAGAGATGACTCGTTGGGAATAAATCAATCTATGTCAGATGTTATGATAACAACATGTGGTCCATCGATGGATATTGATTTCCTGGGATCAAATAATGATGTGAGTATTATATTGTTATATTTTTACATTATTATAATAATTATTATTATTGTATTTATTTTAATATGTGAATGTTTTTTAGGATCGACAACTTGATGAGATTCGAAGAGGTAATTTCTGGAAAGTTTTTAAAAATTATCTTCGAACTTTATTAATATATATTATGTAGATGATCCAGCAAGCAGGTCGCATATGTTGAAGAAAATTTTTACCGATGTTACGACTGATCAATTGGACATACGTGGTGATCAACTTCTTTCAAGGAATGATTCAATGGAATCTTTTTTCACTTTGGATTTTAATTATCTTTTTGATATTGGTGATATTCATTTTTCACTCAAATCTCTACCATCTTATTCAACGTCAAATGTTGAAACATTGGATAATTACTTTAGAGCATAGATTGCTCAGTATAATAAACTTAAGTTAACCAAGTGGAAGGCTGAGGAGAATATGTTGAAGATGATATATGATCTCCGAAAACCATTTTTAGCATTACTTGTGGTACTTTCGACTGATTATGAACGGAAAAATAATGGACTATCACCTGTACCGAAAGTGTTACGTGGTCTCGTTGCAGAGAAGATGATGACCGCACTGTGTATCGATGATAGGCAAGAACGGAGATATTGGAGTGGAATGTGGAGATTGATTGAATTATTACATGTGACTCGATGTCCTGTGGCTATTCTTATAATGGCTCGAATTAATTCCACATTTTTGTTAATGACATCTATTAACAATTATAATAAATTTCTTATAGCTCTTTTGGGTGATGAGGAAGCTCACCATAAGAATCCTGTATTTGATAAGTTATTGATGCAAAAGGTTAAAGAAATTGTTCACAAACAGGAAACTGGTATTATAGATTAATTATTTTATATTTGTGTATATGCGATATATTTTATAAATATCACGTGTGGGAATTCTAGCCGCACGTGTTTGTAATTTCATGTGATGTTTTCGATTAGTGTTTGTGAATTTGTAAATTGCGATTTGATTTGATTATATAAATATACAGTATGTGGTTGCATTATTCTACACATTTAGCATTTAATATATCCAAAATAATATATATAAACGTAAAAATATGACTTTTAAACTTATATGTCATTTATATGCATTTCCTGTTTCTTTAAGTATGATATAATAAACAATCCTCAACTTGCCACCATATACGCACCAAATGGTGATGTTTTAAAACAAGGGGAAATTTTATATCGAACAAATTATTCCATAACTCTGGAGAAAATTGCCGATGACTACACCGACTTTTATAATATACGTATTATCGCGGAAATTTTTGAGTGCTATCGGATTTAATCTTTAATTTTTCGCCAAATAGGGCTCCATCGCAAAGTCGTTAGTAAAGGCGATTAAAGCTTCAGGTGGCTTAATGACCTTGGAGGATCTTGCTGATTATCGTCCTGTACTGCGCGAGCCCGTTGTCGGTTATTATCACGGACGAAAGGTAACGTAGACCTATTAAAATTCCATAAAACAAAATACTGACGTGCAGTCGTACTACATTAGGTAATAACGACACCCGAACCTGCAAGTGGTGCAATATTAATCTTCATGTTAAATATATTGGAAGGGTATGAGTTAAACAAGAGTAGTCTTACTGGAATCAATTTACATAGGTATTGACTGGTTATATATGAACACCCGATAATAAGAAAATTACTTATTCCATTTCCGGAATTGCAGACTTGTCGAGACACTCAAGTGTAAGATTTCGTTCAAAAATAAGTAAATATGGTAATGCACATTGGTAAATGATTATGAATTTCCTTCAACGAAATTAGTCGGTTTTGCACGACGAACAGAATTGGGCGATGCTGCGTTTGTAAGTGCTAATTTTGGTACTGTGTAACGACAATGGTTACTCTGACTAACTACGTGTTCTCTCGAAAGTTTGAAAACAAAACCGCACACGAACTACGCATCTTGGATATAATCTCCAAGAAATACGCAAGCATAGTGAGGAATAATATATCAGATGTAAGTGGCGCTCATAAACACTATACTTACGGAATCATATCCTTTTAAATAAGAAAGCATTTAATATGTACAGGACAGAACGCACGAAACAGAATATTATAATCCGGTCTACGCAGAAAAAAATGATCATGGAACAACACATCTTTCCACTATCGACAAAGATGACATGGCTGTGGCTTTCACTTCAACCGTAAGTTAATTAGGTCCGCTTGATCCACACATTTAACTAACTAACATTAACGTATATGTTTGCAAGTAGATAAATCGAATTTGGGGTTCACAGGTAGTGGATCCCAACACCGGAATAATATTCAACAACCAATTGGATGATTTCTCGATACCCGGTGGACCCGATATTTTTGGAATGTATCCTTCGCCTTATAACTTCATCGGTAGGCTTTCTCTTTACTCGGTTTACTTTTGAAGAAGAGTTCATTTTTTAATTTAATTTAGCGCCCGGGAAGAAACCATTATCGTCGACAGTACCAACAATAATCGAGAAAGATGGTAAACTTGAGATGACTCTAGGAGGTAGCGGTGGCACTAGAATACTTACAGCCGTGTTGGAAGTAAGAAATATACCATCAGCAATATTTATTATACAGTAGAATGCTTTTTATCCACAACGTTGTCGTTTTTTTAAAAAACAAAAAAAAATTTTTTTTTTGATTCATTTAGGTAATATTGGATGTCTTTGATTTCGACATGAACGTATTACAAGCCATTAAAAAATCTAGAATTCATCAGCAATTGAAGCCCGAAATTGTAAGACATTCTTATTTCTTTGATTATTACTGTTTTTGTGTGAATGTTTTATGTATTATTTTTTTTTATTTTTTTTATTATGTATAGGCATTCGTAGAATCAGGATTTCCATTCGAAATTTTGAAAGACTTAGTAAACACTCAAATTTAAATTGGTTTTAATATTTAAGAGACCTGAAAATAATGAGTTAATATTGCGAAGGATTAACATACTCTATTTATTTATATACACGTTAAAATAATTGTTGATCAACTTAACCAATCATATACTATATAAATAAAATTGCAAGATTTTACATACTTACGGATGAATTGTAACATATCAATAGTAAGTAATACTAGGCATTACTAAGTATTATTACTATTTCCTACATGATCTCCAGAGAGAATCAAGGCTCCATCAAGCAATGTCCGGAGAAATATCCCATGAGTGCCATTTTCATCTCGGTCCATTACAACTTCACAATTCTGGCAATTGTACATCTCAGACCCTCCAATACTCTTTATGTTACCACACCAGCTATATGTTTTTGATGTGTAAGCCTCGTTTTGGATGATAACATGGACTCCTAACTCCTCAGCCTTGGAAATTAGACGTTGACGGAAATGGTAATGTGCCCAGCAGAGCATTTTTCGCACAGTCTTTTGTCTAATTTTTCTCATTTTGCGATTTATCATATCAGATACCTCAAAAGAAGGAATAACAATAGCATCGAATTTATGAGTAAAAAAAGCAACAGACTTCTGGTGAATTTCACTCTGCAAGTGTATAATTTTTTGCTGCATCCATGAAACTGCATAATCAAGCCGGCAGGCTTTGCGCTTCTTACGCTTCGAGGTAGAGGTAGCTAGCTTATCTTTTTTGAAATGAGATTATCCATATACTTACACAAATGAGAAATTCGGCCTACATCATATTCACCAATTTTACCCACACCTTTGGAGAGAGAATACCAAGTAAAGGGTATTTGAATGCCAGGATCAATGGAGACTGCATGGATAGAGCCATCCACTTGGGTTTCGCGGAACTCTTTTTGCTTCTTATAGACCCAAACAAATGTCCATTCATTGGTTTTTCGGGATAAGTAAGTTTGCTATCAGATATGGTTTTGTATAGATAGGATCACTTGTTATTTTTGCGTTTTTTTTCAAAATGAAGAGGCCACAAAGCACTAGATTTGTGCCGATGCGCGTATGCATACATTGATTGAGTATGAAGATAAGAAGTATAAAAGTGATCCCAAAAAATTTTACTAAAATTCTAGGCACAAATTGTGATAGTGTGACGTGATGCCTTAAGTGATTGAAAAGAAAGAGAATATATCAGAACACCTTCTTATCACTGTATATTTCATTTAATAATGTCATTTCGTGCAATTAATGCTTGATCAATTGCTTTATCTGTGATATTGACCCGAACTGAACCAAAGCAACCTTGTAAGAATATGCCAAGATAAACAACTGCTCTGCAAAATTTTCGTTCACCCCAAATTGCAGCTTTTGGAAGTTTTGCATCTTTCTTTTTATTTGTGTCTTTGCTAGATCTCACATCTACATAGAGCTTGAATTATTTTTCAATTGGTTGAGCCTTTAACCATATTTTTTGAGTTGGTCCAATATGACAATTCTTGGTATAACATTGACGGAAACAATTTCAACAGATAACTGCATTATAGGCATATTTCACCAAATCTATACATTGTTTGAAAATCTGTTTTTGAGGATAATTTAAATATATCTTGATTGATAATGCCCGGTTGATAGTATTTTCCATCTTTTGGCATTTGTTGCTAGCTGTTATCATTTTTTTTTTGTGTTTTTTGGTTTCTGCACTCTTTTCTATATCTAGCTGCTCACTGTCCTTGCATTTTGCAAATAAAGACTGTATTGATGGCAAGAATATTTTGGGAGAGTTTATGTTCGTCAGAGGTCAATTCATCAAAAAAAATCACGAGTTTTGTAGTATGGAGTGAAAATATATATTGGATGAGATCAAAGGCAAACTGACAAAGTTAATCATGATGGGTAACCACAACTTCTAAGACTATTCCATAACTTGCTTATTCCAGTAAGGCCTTAAGTCCTGGTTTTTTGAAGTTAATACCTGAGCCGATGTCGCTAAGAAGTTTGTAGGTTGGAAATGGAGAGAGAAGGATCTGTTTTTGTCATTCAAGATCTTCTTTTTGCTTAAAACTGGAAACGCGAGCATATAGGAAACCTTTTCTGATGGTAGTGTTGACAGTAGTGGTGGTGGCGGTAGTAGTGGTTTTGACAGCATTTTGAGTTATTTCAGGAAAAAAAGAAAAGATGTTGTAAAGATAAGTTCTAGACGGAAATGTCTTAGCAGAGATCTTTCCTTTCTTGAGCCAACGACATAAAGTGTTCGACGAGATATCGAGTTTCTTGGTTGCTTGGTGTGCAGATAAGTACATTGAAAAAAAGAGATCTTATAATTGTAAACAACTAGGTATTACTAAGCAACTAATTTGTTAGGTGTTACTAAGTAATCAACAATGTATGGTATAGATGCGGTCAACATTTATTATTAAGGGCTCAAAAGTGATTGTTATAGTAATATTTTGAGCAATTTCACTTTTTAACTTATGGATGAAAAAAAAAATGACTTATCACATAGTGATCCCATGTCATTATATAATCTATTATTATTGATAACATTTTATTTTTATTTACAGTATTTTAGGTTTCAATCAATGAATCTTGTTGAAAAAATTACATATACAATCATTATGTAAAAGTCATGATCAATTTTTATATGATTAATATAAAAAGAATTCTCAAAAATACCTATAGATTTTCAAATGGTGCCACGAATTCAGAGCATCATAGCTCGAAATTCAAGTTGTAAAGCCTTTTTGTGATTATAAGTAACTAATTGCGGAAAGACTAGAAAAACATTATTTTTTTTTCCCATAGTCAAACAAGTGTATAAGTTTATTAAATCTTTACAGAAAACAAATAATGTATAATATATTGTATTGCATAAACTATCTACTGCCTTGAATACCCGTCTTAGACTATGTCTCTAGGTATGACTTTGGAGATGAAAAGAATTGCTATCTTAACCTTCTATTCACTTTTGGAATTTGAAGATAAGAATCATTGCCCGCAGTTCATCACTATGGTTCATCTAAACAAAATCTAGACTACTTATTATATTTCCAACCACTTTTTCCCTTCTTTGATTCACCTCCAGATTGCTATTTCACTCTGTTCCTGACTTTGCTTATACTCTTCATTCATGGCTTCTTCTTGATCTGCAGGGTTTTTTTCTTCGTAATCTTCTTGTCCTTCTGATCCTGCTTTTTTCCTTTTCTGAGTCTTCGTGCGATTACCTTTCCACTGTTTCTTCTTTTCTGACTTTTCTCCCGAGTTTTGTAGCCTGGAGCATCTGTCATTCCATATCTTCTTTCTAATCTGCTTACATACTGATTTTGATGCTTTGTATAATAAGAATTTAGCTTCGCTCTTCTTGACTTTAAATTTCTCCATCGCTAAGCTCCATTCCATAATATCTTCTTTTGAGAAAAGTCCTAGGCTGAAGTCTATAATGCTTTTTCCTTGGGAAAACTTGTCTGTATAGCATCTTTTTAACAATGCACCGATATGGATTCTTGAGCCTTGATTTTTTTCTTCTTGAGTCTTGTTCGACCATTTGTTTAGCACCTGGTCTTTTGTTTTGTTTCAGATTTCTTTTCAGATTTCCACAATATCAGGGCATGAAAGGAGATGTTCGAGGGATTCCTTTTCTCTTCTACAGTATATATAATTGGTTAGGCTTCCATATTCTTTGGGGAATCATTTATTCATATTGTCTAAGGTTGGAAGCTCATTATGCATCATTTTAATCTGAAAGGATTTTTCTCTAATTTCTTTAGTGATGTTTCTAGGGCTCCTCCTACTCTGTTTGCCTTCCAGAATTCTCTCCAGTCAAAGTTTTCATGGTTATTAATCTCTTTCAGCCATCTTTTTTGTATTCAATTTTGGCTTGCCTATTTTATCAAAGTATTTCTTTTGTATAATTCCTTGACAAAATCTCTTGTTCCTATATCAATGGGTATTCCATTCCAACAGAATGTTGTTAGGGCTTCTTGTCAATACCACTTAGTCCATATAATTTCTGGTTCTTCTTTAGCTTCTTTTGCCAGCCAATCTATCTCATTGTTGCTTGCATCATTACTGTATGCTTTGACTTTGGTTATTTGAACTATGATTTGTTTTTTCTGTATCAGATCAATACATCTCATCCATAATTGCCAGTTTTTGCGTTTTCTATTTCTTTTCCTATATCTTTGATCTGCGAATTCTGAAGCTTCTGAAGAGTATTGATATATGTACTATTGTCAGTTCTAATTTCTATTTGGCTTTTTTGTGGTATGACTAAAAGTGTTAGGATGATTGCTACTAGTTCTGCTCGCAATGCTAAAGGCCAGTTATCTACTCCTACTTGAAGAAATCTTCCAGGATTTGGTCCCTTCTCTTGTAGCCATACTGCACCCATCCTTAATGACTGATCTTTCACTTTTTCACAAGATCCATCTATGTAAAAGCAATAGGTTTGTTGGTAATTGCTGTATTTGTTCATTCTATATTCTTCAACAAGTGCTTGGATGTATTCTGAAGAGCAAATATGTTCTTTGATTATTTGTATTCCAAAATTCTCTATTTCGACCACTCTTATGCAATCGTTAGTAATCCCTCATTCTGTAAAATCTTTTACTGCTTTCTTGGCTTGATTTTTCAGAACGTGAAGACTGATTGGAATCTCTAATTCAGATGATTTTCTCAAAGTTGGGTATTGATTAAGAATTTCCACTGCTAGAGGCTTGTTCTGTGATCTTTTGTTGCCTCCAATAGGATTTATTGGATTCAATGGATTTCCTGTTGGATCCATAGAATTTGGTTATGGTGTAACTTCTATTCTTTGGAGTTTAGTTGAGTCTAGTTTAGATCCTCTTTCTATCTAATAAACTTTCGTTTGGGGATCTTGGAGTCCTAGGTTGCCCTTACTCCTGTACCATAAGATTTCCTCACTATTTCACCTTTGGCCTTGATTTTCCAACTCCATCGACGTTGGTCTCTATTTACGTTTTTTGAAAAGAACCTTCTATCTTGTTCTTCCCAATTCCAATTCTGCCATACATCATAAAAAAATCTACAATATAAAGAGTATTGAAGAAATTCAGACGGAAAATCAGATTTCAAACTTGTTTAATAAATTTAATGATACAGGACCATCCAACATATCTACACTAATTTGGCTCAAACAAATCCAGATCCAAAATTGGGAACCTAGTAATATAATGACCAGCAAAATCCACCGATTCTTCAAATGTTTCAAGAACTTCTCAGCTCAGGTACTCAAAGTAGCTAATAACCTAGGAATTATGATATTCAATTCCCGATGGTCAAACAGCTTTGAGTGGAAAGGAGAATCATTGTCTATCAAGAACAAGCTCAACGATACAAAATTATATTTCAAGGCAGTCCTTTCGCTAAGAAAGCACAACATTATGTTCATGGATCAACTTATTGACAGAGATACAAAGACAGTACTACCATGGAAAATTATACAGACCCTATCTAATTTCAGCAAAGGATCCATATCATCATGGTTCAAAACTGTCAAATCATTATGTGCAAATGAGTATGGGGTCCTAAATGAGAAATGGCAAGATTGGAATTGGGAAGAACAA
>CAJVPV010003083.1:0-11830 GCA_910591835.1 Acaulospora morrowiae | reverse complement strand
TTAGCATATAAAATTTTGCAGATCAATTATGTTTCTTTTGAAGAGACATAATTATTTATTCATTATTTTAATAGGGACATAATTCAAAAAAACACTTGGATCAAGTGGCCTAAATTGCAAAAAACCTTTATATATGGTTTTTTTTTGATTTTATATTTAAAAAAACTTTTTAGATAGTGAGGGACATTTGAATTATGTCCTTGTCTTTAATTTAGAAACCTATCTTTATATACAACATCTTCTTGGAAATTAAGGATAACAGACATAACAGGTATATTGTGGATTCAAAAGTATATCAACTCTTCTTTATTATTCAAACCCAAAAACAGATATTTGTGATTTCTCACTGGGAAAGAAGGAAAAACAAAGAATACAATTTACAGTAAAATTAAAGAAAAAGTTAGTATCGTACTTCACAAGCTGCTAACCAATCGTGCATCAGGTTAGATATCTCCCTAGACACTAGCAGAACTTAATATTGGTCAAATTATATTTGGTAAATCAGGCAATCTTGCACATCAACACAAAATCAGAAGGGTATCAAGACTTTCTTACTACTGTAATTGAAAAGAAAAGTACAGATCTCAAAAATTTTTAAAAATAAACAACAATCATTATGCAATCAATTTTTGCTAAAGACAAAAAACCAGAAATAGTTTACTTTCTCTAGTAATGTAAACACATATCTTTTAAATTAAACAACAATAACAACTATCAAACAAACAAATACAATCCAAAAACACAAACATGTATATACAACAATCTTAAAGTTTATCAAAGTTAGATTACTCCAAATCAAGATCTGCAGTAGCATGAATATGCTAATATTACAAATCAAGTAACAAAGCACAATTAGGACTTATCAAAACAAGCAGATCACAAATCTCTTAACAAAACATGTGATAGTCTCAACTTCTTATATCAAAAAGATACAAGTACACTATACAACAAGTTGTTTTAAGCAAATCAACACATACCAAAACAAACAGCAAAACAAATCAATTTACATGTATCAATCTAGCAAAAGTCCAAGACAATGACTAATTTCAATTCAACTCAAATAAAAAATCTAATAATAAAATATCTCAAAATAATCAAAGACAACCATAATGAAGAAAAATAGAGATAGTTTCATACTTTAATTGAGGATGGCACAACAAACACAGTATCAGAATTGGCAAATTTAGGGGCAATTATAAATATCACAGTTATAGATATAGTAGCTGCAAAGCTTCTCAATATTAATTCACATACAGCTGTAAAATAGATATTAGCTAAAGAATATATTAAACAAATCTGGGCATTCAATCAACTAGACACGAACATATTGAACAGATATATATTGGAAGATTTACAACAAGTAACCCAGATTGTGAATATTCTATACTCAGTCCAAGATTCACAATATTTATCAAACAAAGATCCAAAAGCTATATTACCTTTTGAACAATCTGTGATAGAAAACAGCAACTAGTACTATCAACAAGAAATAACTGAAAGAGAAGTTAACATGAATGAACTAATTATTGAAAACATAGGTGGAAATAAGAAAGATGTCTAAATACTCTCTTCCCAAGAATACGGAGAATTAATTAATGCTCCAAACATTGCAATACAAATAGATACTACACAAATAGAAAAAGATCTTAACAATGAATTCCAAGTAATAGAGGACATAGTCTCAAATCTCACAGCAATGGAAATAACAACAGAATCTGAAGATGAGAATAAAGAAGAGATACTAATACAACTACCAACAGAAGAATATACTGTATTATGACTATACAAAATTATCACACAAGAAACAGGCAATACACACCTACCAATCCCTTTTTCATCAACAAATCTGGTAAATTTAAAATAGGAGCACTTGCAGCAAACACATCTGGAGACTTTAAGGAAGAACAAATCAAATATATTGCCAATCTTCTCTGCTTATCAAAAGACAAGTACAAACTCATATAAATACTATTTATCAATAGCAATAGATGGTATACCACTTATCTGCAATATAGAGAAGATATAGAAAAATATTTAAGCAAGTTAGGAAAAAAAAAGAAGGCTTTGAGTTTATTATTCTAAAATAGATCAAAAACACCTTATCTCTTAAAACAAATGTCAAAGAATTCATCAAAGAAAACAATACCGAACACAACAAATTTAAGCTTTCAGAACATAATAGTCCATATCAACTCAGAATAAAATGTAGTATAATTCAAGATAAAAACAGAGAGGAACAATTGCAAAACCTAGTCAATTTCCTAAGAGTCTCTTTGTCACACAAAAGAATACAAGTCAAGGTCATAGAAAAAAACAAATGAACAATACTATACTTTTGATCTAATTTTGTGTGATTGTGTCATATAAATATATAAATAAGTTTGTATAAATACAATATTTTTTTTTGCTGTCTAGTTAACACTATCAGTCAAAAATGTCATACAACACTGATTCTGCTATACAAAAAATAATTATAAGTCAGCTTTGGTCTAACAGTATCACGAAACCTGCAGAAATTTTAAAAATAACTGGTTTTCCTAGATCCATGATATATGATTATGTGAATCGACTTAAAAAAAAAGACATTCTTATCCCACTTCCTGTTCCTGGCAGGTCGAAAGTTTTAGATGTTCAAAAATATCGTTATCTTGGTCAGCTTATAAAAAACAATAATTTCATTACTGCTACTGAAATAGTTATTAAACTTAATAAAAACTATTCCAACCTAAATATAACTAAGTGTACTATTCAGCGTACTCTTAAAAGTTACCTTCAATATGTTGTCTGCCAGCCATAACAAATTCCTCTCCTCTAGCCTACACACATTAACAAGCATCTTGAATAGACCCAAAATCACACAAATGACAGATGGTTTATTACCATCTTTTTAGATAAAACAACTCTCCAGATGTTTCGCAATATTTAGCTAGTTCAGCACTGCTATACAGATCCATGTTCACACTGTAATATGGTGAAGTATCCTTATAAAATCCATGCTTGAAAAGTGTTTACTGCTCGGGGAACAGTTTCATTATTTTTATTTACTAATAATTTGAATGCAAAAAAGTATTGTAAAATTCTTGAATCTTGTCTTCTTCCAAATATAGGTCATTTATAGTGTCTTCAACAAAACAATTTTCCAGCCCATACGGTTCAAATCACATGAGATTTTCTTGAGACCCACCATATTAATATGATTAATTGGTTCTCTAACTCACCAAACCTAAATCTGATCAAGAATCTATGAACAGTATTAAAAAAAAAAGTCAAAAAAAGTATTGAAATTTGAATAATGAAAAAAAAAGCTTGCCATCAATGAATTTAAAGAGATTATTAGAAAGAAATGTAAGGACTAAATAGGACTCCTAACAATATCACTTCGATACCAGTTTGATATTTAAATTTATTATAAAAACATATGAGTAGGTCACAACTCATATATTAAATTTACTATAAATCGGTACCAGTTTGATACCAGTTTGATACTTTTTCAGAGCCCTAGGCTTAGATCATGATTTTTTTTTTATACTATCACGTAGTATGGAAAATCATATAGATGAGATAATTTTGCAAGAAGGACAAAAAATAAATTATTGAAATTTTATATGTTTTTTTATAATATTTGTGATTATCCAGGCAAATTTTTATTCAAATAAAATGAAAAAAAATTTTTTTATATGTTATAAAAAAATTCAGATATTTTTGTTACCTACTGTACCTATAAATAGCAAGTCAGGAAAAAAGAGAAGCTTCACTATCCTTGGCTTTTCCAATATAGAAGACTTGAACAAAATCCTAAAATCTTATATGAAACTATTCAGAAACAAGACCTGGTGGAGTAATAGAGACAATACAAAAATTACCACAAAGGCAAGCACCATATCTCATAAAAACAGACACATGAGATATGGGAATCTTAAATATTCTGATACAAAAAAAGAAGATACAATAAGTATAACTTTAGAAGAAGAAACCTCAAACTTCAAAACAAGCTAACCCATTAAAATCAAAACTCTTAACAATACTTATTCGAACAGAAGACATTGGGTCACAAATCAGGAAAAAGAAAATAATACCTGGCAACAAATCCAGAATGTATTGGAGAAAATTAATAATTGGTTATATAGACTAGAGAAAGGATATAACAATTGGAAAAAGTCATATAACTGCTTCTGAAAGTACCATATACCACTGCATACAATACCCCCCCAAATACTACCCCCTCACTAATAATATCAGATAGTATTCAAGAAAATTGTTGCTTGATAATTGATTACTACCCAGGTATATTAATATAATAATAAGTAAAACTAGTATGTATTTTGAATTTTATAGTAATGATATATCCTGCCACTAATACTACCTCTCTCCTAGTAAAATATCTCCCTAGGTATTGTATACAGTAATATACAGTAGTTACACTAGTTAAAACAATAATTAATGCTGAAGACTCAAATACCATCACTATACAATTCATATTAACAACATATCCATCCTCTTCAGCAACAAACATTAATATCGACAGTATCTCATAAATAAAAAAATTCCTATTTAATCAAAAAACACTATTTCTAAAAAACCAGAAAAAAGAAATTATATCAACTTTCACAACTAACAACAATAATATTCAAACACCACAAATAACAATAGCAACACATAATATTAGAGGAATCACTTGTGACTCAGATCAAACCAACCTAATAATGGAAATGTTAGAAAAAAAAATTGATATCTTAGGCCTATATAAAACAAAACTTTCCAAAGAAAACCATCACTTTGTTTTTTTAAATCAAGAAGACTACAAAATTATTTCAAGTGCTGAGCCAAATAATTCCAGAAGTGCAGGAGTTCTATTACTGATTCATAAAAATATTAAAAGATATATAGTATTAATAAACAAAATTGAAGATTATTTTATAGCAATTAATCTCCTAAACAAAGGTCATAAAACATGGATTGTTCAAATATATTTGCCCAACGGCAAAAAAAAAAGCCATGAACTATAGAAGAAGATCTCAAACCTATTACAAACCTATTCACAAAAAAACCATGAGATCATAATAATGGATAACTTCAATGCAAAACTTAATTTAAGAATAGATCATAGAATAACAAGTAATATACAAGAATTTTCCAAACCTGAAGATTCCAAAATTGAACTATTCAACATCATGGATAGTTAAAACCTTTCTAATCTTCACCAACTATGGGAACAAATAGAGACGACCTATACATGGAAAAACAAGATAAGCTCCAACAGAATTAACTATATCCGGAGATCTTATGGCATAGCAAACAACATACTTCAATTTAATAATAAAGACTTCTGCTTAATTTCTAACAGTAATTATATTATATTATCTGTTCAAATTATATGAGACACTATGTTTAAAAACTATCAGATGAGCATAGAAAAGCTCAAGCTATATAGGAAAAAAGTAATCAATATTTCCAAAATAACAGAATTACAATGGAAGAAATATGGACACAAGGTTGATCTAAAATTACAACAAAGCAACATATCAATTCTAATCCAGATAATATATTCCAACCACACTGATGACAACAAGTGCAAGCAACTAATTCAAGACTCATGGAAGGCATTCAAAAAGATCTTAATAACCTTAGCTTTCAACTACTTATATTGTGAAAAAAAAACAACAAGAGAAAAGATCAAAATGAATTTTCATAAGAAAAGTCAAAAAGAACAACTAGTGCTTCATAGTTATCATTTAATTACCAAGATTCTTAATAACTGGTCTAGTTTACTAAACCCTCTAGAAGTACAAGCCCAAAGACAAAAACTATGAAATAAATGCAAAAAAATCAATCAAAATATAATACCTATAGCACTAGTATTCGAATCAACTCAAGCATTCTCAAACATCCTTGAAGAAGAAAAAAAGGAAGACACATTGGTACAACAGCTTAAAGAAACAGTCAGCTCCCTCAGAAAAATATGTATCAACGAGGAAGAAACAGAATCAATACAGAAATCAAATGAGCAATCCAAGAGAGATACAAGAATCTTAGAAAGAATCAAAGAAAGATAGTACAAGGCCTGACAAATAACTTCTGAGACAAAATTATTATAAACAGAATTTATATTCAAGATGAACTAGAAAGAGAATACATATCAGTAAACAAAGAGGAAATCCAGTATCAAATTGAAAAGTACTACAAAAAAGCTTTTAAGAAAAAAAATAACAACTTTGACCTATTAAATGAGAAATGAAAGAAACAATATGCTCCTAAAGCTAAAATAAAAAAAAATAGTACAATGGGATAATAAACACTATTTTGAAAAGTGAGCTTGAAGAAGTCTAAAAGATCTTTCAAATGACAAAGCAGCAGGATCCAACAAGATCAAATACAAGATGCTCAAAAACCTGAAAACAACAAGAAAAAAGATACTATATTAACTAATGAACATATACTTAATCTACAATATGACCCAGCAGCATGGAAAGAAAGTTTATTCTATCTAATTTCAAAAGGAAAAGAATAGCAAGGCACTTTAAGCAACACTAGACCAATAGTTCTTCTGGATGTCTCACGAAAGTGTTTTATCAAAATTATTACTAATCGACTATCTACTATATGTAAATAGAACAATATCCTAAAGGGCCTTAACTTTGCAGAACTACTAGAAGAAAGCACTTCAGAACCTATTTATCTGCTAAACAATATTTGCAAAGAGGTTAGAAAAAAGAAAAAAGAATTGTGGATCCTATTTCAAGATATTATCAAAGCATATAACATGATTAGTTTAAAGATATTATAAAAAGCACTTCAAAGAATCAAAATCTTAGAGAATCTTATAATACTTATATTAGATCCTTTTATCAGTAGATCTCTATAAGTAATTACTAATGTAAGAATAACAAAGAAGGTAATAGCAAGAAATGAAATAGACCAAGGGGAAACAATCTCTTTTCTTTTATGGTGCATCTTTTATGACCCCTTGCTAAGCAAAATCCAGAATAATACAAAACTGGAATACTTCATGAATTGTAAATAGAAAACTAATCACAATAAAAATGAAACCATGCAATTGAACATTCAACAAGCTGCAATAGCATATATGAATGACACAACATGGATTGTCAGATCAGAAGAAAACATGGAAAATATTCTTGAAAGAGCCAAGTGGTTTTACACAGTTAACAACTTCCAGATCAATGACAACAAGTCTGTATTAATAACAATAAATAGTCATAACAAAGAACCAAACTCAATAAAGATTGGAGTGAACCAGCAAGAAGTAGTTAAGAACGATTACAACAGTTTTATTAGATTCCTAGGAATATAAATAGAAAGTAAAAAAACAGACTAGGGATATAACTCTTCAAATCAAACAAGAAATCACAACTGTTGTATTAAGCCTTTGAAAAAAAAAATAATAGACAAGCATGCAGAATATATTTTAAACTGAGTTCTTATTTCTTATATAGAATATCAGATACAATATTGCTTCTTAGATCAAAACACATATAACAACCTAATAGCTCAATTAAGAAAGGCTTTGAAAAAAATAGTAGGACTGGTTTCAACAATTTCAAACTTAGCTATTCACCACAAAAAAATATATAGTATCAAAAGTATCAAGAAAATTCAAGCATAAAATCAAATCTCAAATTTTATAAATAGATTAAGTGATATGGGTCCAGCCAGCATATCCATGCTAATCTATCTTAAACAAGTCCAAATCCAAAACTGGGAACCAAGCAATATTCTAACCAATGATTTCTCTCAATCCTTTATATGTTTAAAGAACTTCTCGGCCCAAGTATTGAGGTCAATAAATAACTTGGAAATCACAATATTCAACTTCTGATAGTTAAATTATTTTGAATAGAAAGAAAACTTACTATCCATCAAAAACAAGTTCAACAATACAGAAGAATATCAAAAAGCAATTCCATTTCTAAGAAAATACAATATAATGTTTATAGATTAATTAATCAATAAAGATATGAAAATGATATTACCTTGGAAAATTATTCAAATTCTGTCTAAAACCAGTAAAGGACCAATACTATTATGATACAACAAAATTCAATTAACTTTTGCAAATAGATACAATATTCTAAACAATAGATGACAGAATTGAAACTAGGAAGAGCAAGATAAAAGATTTTTCACAAGTAATTAAAACAAAAACTAATATTGATAGAGCTGGAAAATTGCAAGGTTGGAAGAAACAAATGGACAAATCACTTGGTATAAAAGCAAAAAAAACTTGGGCTATCAAACCCCACATGCAGAGATTTATAAGTTGAAGATAAAATCCAAACCAGACTTATTCAAACTTCAAAAAATTTTAGACGATATCTAAACAAATTCCAATGGAGAAACAAAAAATCTCTTGGATAGAATAAATTCTTATGGAGGCAACAAAAGATCAAAGATCAGATCTCTAGCATGTACTGTAATATTCTCAATCAATATCTATTACTAAGAAAAGTGAATGAACCAGAAATTCCAATTAGCATGCATGTATTGGAAAATCAAGTCAAAAAAGAATTGAAACATCTCAACAAATGAGAGATTATCAACAACCACCTTATGGCAGTAGAAATAGAAGATTTAGAAGTATCAATAATTAAAGAACACACTCAATCTCTGGAATACATACAAGCTCTAATAGAAAAATACAGAATAAACAAAGAAAGTGACTTCCACCAGCCTTATTGTTTCTATACAGATAGATTATATGGGAGAGCAAGAGACCAAACACTAAGAATAAATACTGCCTGGCTACAAGAAAAAAAACCAAACCCAGGATGATTTTTTCAAGCAGGAGTAGACAACTGGCTATTAGCACCCCAAGCAGAACTAGTAGCGATCATTTTAGCACTCCTGGTTATATTCCAAAGAAGTCAAATAGAAATCTAAATGGACAGCACAATCTGTATTAATACTTTACAGAAGCTTTTAAATCCATATATTAGAGATACAGGAAAAAGAAACAAAAAGTGCAAGAATTGATAATTGTGAACAAGATGTATGGACCTAATATACAAGAAACAAATTCCAATCAAAATAATCAAAATAAAAGCATATAACAAAGATAAAGCCAACAACAAAGTAGATCTTCTTGCCAAAAAAGCAAAAGAAGAATTCAAGATCATTTGAAACAACTGATATCAGCAAGAAGCTTTAACAACATTATATTGGAATAGGATCCCTATTGATATTGAAATAAGAGATTTTATTAAAGAAATACATAAAAAAAACATCATAACAAAATGGGCAAACCAAAACCAAATACAAAAAAAATAAGCTAAAAAAATAGATAATCAAGAAAATTTTGATTGAAGAAGTTTCTGGAAAGCAAACAGAGTATGAGATTCTTTAACAACATTGCTCAAACAAATCAAGAAATAAACCTTCCATGTAAAATTAATGCATAATAAATTATCAACCCTGGAAAACATGACCAAAAGATTTTTTACAAAATATGAAAACCTAACTATATGTTTATACTGTCAACAAGAAGAGGAATTTCTAGAGCACCTTTTTTTCTATAACAGTATTTCAGAAATCCATAAAGAAGTATGAAACTAAAGTTAAAACTGAATACTCAACAAATGATTAGAAAGTATCCAAGTAAAAAAGGTACAAAACAAGCAAGTTACCATATAAGACCTATTGCAAAGATGGTACAAGAACAAATTCTTCATAGGAACAAATATCATAAGTATATACTTAGGACTTTTTTTAAAGAAAGACATTGCAGAATGAACCCAGATAATGATCAATGCCAGAATGAAAACTGGTGAAGTGAAACAACTATTGAAGAAACTTTCAAGAAATATCTGCAAGCAAGTTTGGAAAAGGATATGGAACAATAGATGTGTCAAGCTACAGGACTCTGAAAGAAAGTCCAAAATATATAAGTATAAAGAGAAAAATACTGGTGGAAGAAGAAAAGGAAAAAGAAAGTCAAGAAATTAAGAACAGGAAGAAACAAGTCCCAAGACATTACAAAATAAGGAAGAGGACTTCAGTTCTCAGACTCAAGCCAAAATTCTAATTTGGGATTGGATTAAAAAAGGGAAAAAATGGCTAGAAATATAAAAAATAGTCTAGATTTTGTTTAGATGAACTGTAGTGATAAACTGTAGGCAATGATTTTTAAGATTGAACTCCATAAGTAAGTAAATCATCCTTTTTCATCTCCAAAGTCACACCTAGAGACATTAGTTAAAGATGGGTATTTAAGGTAGTAGAATAGTTTATGCAATACAATATATTATACATTATTTGTTTTCTGTAAAGATTCAATAAACAGCACACACTTGTTTGACTATGGAAAAAAAAATAATAAATAATAAATAAATAAATAAGTTGTTATAATTATATATAACAGGTTAAAATATTATATACTGTAATTGAATAAAAATAAAATAATTTATAATTAGATAATATTCTATCCAAAATAAATAATTCTAATTGATTTGTTATTAATATACTGTAATTTGAGTTGATAAAAAATTAATAGAATTAAAAGCTTGAGAAGAAATAGATTGATTTGTTATATTTAATTAAAAATTTTGTATTCAAATTATATAATTTTTTTATAAAGCTTTTTTTTAATATTGATTATATTTTAAAAAATATACTTAAAATAATTTCAGCTTTTATTAAAATACTATTCAAGACTTTTTTAAAAAATGCTTATCAATTGTAAAGATATTTTGAAAGAAATTTTAAAAACTTAAAAATTCATTCAAATAAAAAACAAGTTTTATTTTGGAAGTAAGAATTTAAAACTGAAAACCATTTTAATTTTTAATAGTAAAGTTAACTTGTATTATAAAAAGATTTGAAAAGTTAAATATGTTAAGTTTTATATAGAAATAAACTATTTTAAGAAATAATTAAATAGTAAAAAACTAGTGATTTTAATAAAAGTTCTATAATAATTATATTGGTTTTCTTATTTATATATACTGTATAATATGTATTTTTTTTTATAAGAATGATATTCAATACTAAAACATTAATTAATATATGATAAAAACTTTATATTAAATTGATAAATAAAAGAATTGATTTGTAAATATTATAAAATAATAAAATAATAAAAAAAATAATAAATATATTTAGATAATTGATATGTTTTTGTTTTTTTTTTGTTTTTTTTTTTAAGGGTTAAGTTGTGATACACACATGAATTTTATTGTTAATCGATTAAGACCACAACTATCTATATATGAACAGTCTATTAACTATTGCTAATATTAACTCCTGCTACTCGTCCTTTTTACCAGTATACCAATTTACACCAAGTAGGTGAATCTATATCCTGGCTTTTATCGTTATGTGATAGTTCTATAACTACCCAAATAAGGACCTATCATGTTATACCTCTACCATGCATACCCGCATATAGTAACATTGTCCTTTGATGCAAGTATACCCTTTCTAGTAAATGCTCCAGTTGACCATTGGTTGGCACTGACTACCAAATCTAGGGGCCATTTTGGCCAAGTGGGATGCGACTTCTTAAGGGGCTTTCCCTTAATGATATATTTTTGTTTTAATATATTTGAATTACTAATCTATTTAATTAATAATAATTAAATTGTTAAAGTATTTACTTTTTTTTTTTTTTTTTTTTTTGAAGAAGCAAATGGCTATCACGCTATCATTTATTATTATAATTTTAGACTTGTGGGTTACAAGATTTACAATGTGGAAAGCATGACATACATCTCTCTTTGCTAGGAAGAGTTAAATGCAGAACCTGTAAAGGCCACCCCTAAGTTCCTTGGCACCATTCAAGGAATACAGTAAAAAAGAATATTTAAAACCTATATTA
>CAJVPV010003082.1:0-11832 GCA_910591835.1 Acaulospora morrowiae | reverse complement strand
CGAGAAGATTTTGTCTGTAATTCCACATGACAATTCCACGACTTGCCATATATGCGAGATTGGCTTATGGCTATCGTTTGGAAAAATTCTCTATATTCTTTCACTAGTTATATTTATTTTGTTCTTTATATATTCTTTCTTTACCATTCTATAAATGAATAAATTATAAATAATAAAAAAATTAAACATTTAATAAAATAATTTAATTATTGGATTATTTTGATATAAAATTTTTAATTTTTTTATAAAATCTTGAAAAATATTAAAAACTTCCAAAATATTTTTAATACAACTAATTATTGACCAATAAAACAAGAAATATTTTATATTATTATATAATAATATATAAGTTTTAAAATAATCTAAATTCATATGTTTTATATTATTTATAAATTTATATTTCTGTTGAATATTTTTTGATAATGGATTAATTGATAAATTAGAATATTTATTAAAAAAAGAAATTATTTCATTTCCTATTGAAGTGCTCAGTTTATTTTTTAAAACAAGTGTTATTATTATTAAATTTGCATATACTTTATTAAGAAATTTATTAAAGGAATCTTTAAAAGAATTTAAAGAATTATAACTATTTGAAGAATCTTCTAATAAATTAATATTATAAGTAAAGATGAGTCTCTAAACTATTTAGCATATAAAATTTTATAGATTAATTATGTTTCTTTTAAAGAGATATAATTATTTATTTATTACTTTAATAGGAACATGATTCAAAAAACACTTGGATCAAATAGCTTAAATTACAAAAAACCTTTATAGATAGTTTTTTTTTGATTTTTTTTTTTTTTTTTAAAGATTTGTGAATAAGCTTTACTCTAATTTATTAATTGTGCTGTAAACAACATACATTGTATATTTCTGTCTACACTTACAATCCCTTAATTAGAATTCACCCACAGGTATACCATCTGAGTGCAGCCTACCTATATATGTATTGCTAACTCAAGTCTTACCGCAATATATCCTATTGGTATAACTAGATGTTCTATTTGACACTGTATGAAATTTAAGGGGAATTTGAATTTTTTGGGGCACTGGGGGTAGTATCTATATTTGGCGAATAGAACATTACAATTTAATCTTTCCAGATCTAATCACCTGCAGCTGGACGCATTATTTTCCATTTAATTTTCACTCTTCTCAAGCTACCCAAGAATGTCCAAGGAACTTATGTCACCAGGCTTATTGCTCATTTAGGTATCCACAAGATTACCTAGTAATTTTATTGTTGGGCTGCCTTCTTGGGATAAATAAATATCAGAGTGATTTATTACTGGATTGGAATAGGACCTTTCCAGCTATACTGTAGGAAGAGACACCAGGTATCACAAGGAAATGATCACCAAGCCATCTTTATTAAAAGTGGACACCTCATACTCCTTGCAACTTCCGGCGATTATCATAACACCAACTGGATGATCATCGCGTCACGACATCTTTTCTGGAAATTACAATCTCAACGCCTACTTGGATCAGCATGTGAAATGGCTTTTTATAAAAAACAGCGCTTATACAGGTTATGGCGCCAAATATCATATTAATTCCTATTCAACTGCCCTCACATGAGGTTGAACTGGTATCTTGTGATTTGACCTGTGGAGTGTTAACCACTATACTATAGATCCACAGGTCTAGTCTTTTTTTGACTTTATATTTAAAAAAAAACTTTTTTAATAGTGAGAAATATTTGAATTCTTTACAAAAGTTTAAAAGTAAATAAATATTAATTAATAAAATAAAATATTAAAAACAAAATATTGTAAAAATATCTCTGAAACACTTTGTATATTTTTAATATTATTTGAAATAATAGGAAATTTTGACTTATTTAAATCTTTATTAGACTTATTACTAGAGTTTATAGTTAAAATATATTTGTAACATGCCTTATATTGTTAGCATGGAAATCTGACAAGTCTATCACTTGAGCGTGCCTTATATCGTATAACAATAAGGCACATCCTCTACTCAAAAGAAGTGTATGTATTTGGTCTGAGCTGTGGAGTAGTGCTACAGATCAACCAGTAGATCTGAGGATCCAGGGGATAGTTACTCATGTATCAATTTTCCAAGTGTAGTGTATTAGGATGGTATAATAAGGCAGATATTCAACAATGGAATATGGAGGGATATGAAAGTTGCACAGTACCTGTTATTGATCTTCCTCATTTTTATCTGTACTTCTGTTACTTATATACTTCTTTATAATATATATCTTATATCTTATATATACTTTATATCTGATATATACTTTATACCTGATATATATATTTTTTTAAATGCAAGTAGGCTTTACTCTTAATTTATTAAATTTGCTGCAAATAACATATATTACATATATTTCTATTCACACTTAAATTATTACAATTAGAATTCACACACAAGTATACTACCCAGGTACAGCCTACCTATAAGAACTATTTAATTGCACCAATTATTTTCTAAATCTTCCAATCTCAAATTTGTAAACTTTTCAGTAAGATCTAACCACCAATCATATTATTCATCGGATTACTATATCTCTATCTCCTTCTGGTAGTTCATCTTATTTAAGACTGTGGACCCAAATTGTCACCATTTGAAGAAGTGGATGGAACCTGTTGACCAGAGTTTGTTTCAATACCTTTAAACACGGGGTTGATGATCCAATTCTTTTAGATAATATCAGACTTCAAGCATAGGCTGCTTATTTAAGAGGGTGCAACTCCTCCAAAGTCAGGTTAAGTCTTAAGGGAAATCTTTTATTTTGGCAATCGTTACCAACTAAGTATCTTCACTACAGGTAAAAATGGTGGGTATTGCTGGCAAGTCATCACTTATACTGAAAAGGGGTGTGTTGAAAGTCTTGCTGAATAGTTTTCCAGTTTTATGGTTCTCTGTATTAATTTCTTTTATAGTCTTATGAACTATAGGAAAGGGAAATAACCTGTTGTGAAACCGGAGATTGCACCAAACTGAACAACGATCATCATAACACCAATCAGATGATCGTCGCGCCATAGCACCTTTTCTAGGAAATTACAATCTCAACACTTGCTGGATCAGCATGTGAAACGACTTCTCATGAAAAACAGTACTTAACAAATTATGGCGCCAGGTACCATATTAATTCTATTCAACTGCCCTCACATGGAGTTGAACTGGTATCTTGTGATTTGACCTGTGAAGTATTAACCACTAACACTATAGACCCACAGGTCATACCTGATATACATATTGTACTTGATATACTAATTATATTTACTATTCTTTTTCCTATTATTTTCTATCCTCTTTTTATACACTAACAATATAAAAGAAATATCTTGAAAAGATGTATTAACAAAATTGATATTTGAAATTTATTTTAAAAGCCTTTGAAGAAATCTTAAAAATATATAAAATTAATCAATAAAATATTGATTAATTTTGACTAATAAAAAATTTAATATATAAGTTGTAATAATTATGTCAATAAAATAATTTCATTTTTATTTATAAAGTAATTTTTAAACAGTGATAAAAAAAAGTTTACAGTTATATTATAACAGAATTTCTTGGAATTTATATTATATAAAGTTTCTAAAGTTCTTACTTTTTTTTTAATGTCAAACAAAAAACAAGAAACACATAAAATATTTCAAAAACTTATTTTTGATTTTGTCAAAAAAGGAAAAAGTCAAGAAAGTATTTCAAAGTTCTTTAAAAAGGCAAAAAGTACTTAGAAAACCTAAGGGCTAATTACTAAATAAAAACTCTTGACTTTTATTAAAATGGAAACAGAAACATATCAGAAGTAATTAAGATCTTCTGAATATGTTTTTGAATCTTTTTTTAATATATTAGTATAAAGAATATTTGAAGAAACTTCAGATATATTTAAAATTTTATTATAATTTAAAATAAATACTAAATTATATATTTAGTTTCTAATAAAAGCAATGAAACAATCATGGAGTTCTATGAAAACCTTTATAAAAAATTAATTAATTGTTAGAATAGCAAAAAATTATAGAGAATAAGATTACCTACCTAGAAAATGAAATTTATGTGAGTCAATATTTAATTATCAAATATGATTTCATTGAGGTCAGGTTTATTTTGAATTTTTTCAAAGATCTTTAAAAACTTATATTTTATTTAAATAATACACAGTTAAAAGTATTGCGAAATAAGTATTTTTTGAAAAAATATATCTAGACTAAAAATGGATCCCTAAATTAAAAACAAGAACATAATTCAAATATTATTTACTATTAAAAAAGTTTTTTTTTAAATATAAGGTCAAAAAAAAACTATATACAAAGGTTTTTTTACAATTTAGGCCACTCAATTCAAGTGTTTTTTGAATTATGTCTCTATTAAAATAATGAATAAATAATTATATCCCTTCAAAAGAGACACAATTGATTTGTGAAATTTTATATACTAAATAGTTTAGGGACCTATCCTTAACCTAGACTATGAAGATTTTTATCAAACAAACAAGAAATTTTTTTAGCAAGAATATTTAGAGTTTTATAAAGACCTTATAAGAAAATGCTGAAAAATATATTATAAAAAGTATATTTATCAAGCAGTAATTCTTATAAATATTAATAATTTTAGTTCTTTAATTATTTAATATCTTATTGCTTTAAAAGCTTGTAAAAACAGCATTGATTACTTTGTAAGACTATGGCTTCAAAAGTTTGTAATACCATGTTTTTAGTTTTTGGCAAAAAGTATTTGAATATAATAAATACAAATGCAACTGCCATTGATATTTTGATCTGAAAACAATTTCAGAAGACTGTTAAATGCTTTAAAAACCATTTTATTTATTATTTATTATATTAAAAATTTTAAATTTTTTAAAAAAAAAACCAGTAACAAAAAAAATCTAAACCTATTGATAGTAATAATAAGTATAATATTTTTTAAAAAATTTCAAGTTAAAGTATTAAACAGATTTTTCAAATTTTTTAATTAATTCTATAAAATATATGCCTTCTAATAATACCAGGATCTAGATTAGATTGAATAATTTATAAATTAATAATAGAATTTTTATTTTTTAAAGATCTTACCTAATATATAAATCCATTTTTTTGATAATCAAAACTTATATACGTAATTAAATAAGGTTATAAGTAGATTAACTTGAATAAACCTATATATATATATAATTGGATATAAATCACTTAATAAAAAATATATATGCTATTAGTATCTTTTATTAATTTTAAAAATTATAAAATTTTTACAAGTTTAATTATTTAAAATATAAATTTTTATATCAAATTAAAATAATATGTTTTATTATAAATTAATAAAAAATCAATTTAATTATTAATACTTATAAAATGTTCAAACAAATTAAAAATATTGTCAATTGATATTAATTTTATTAAATTTAATTAAAAAATTATTATTATTATTTTATAACTTATTAAAAAAATATTTTTTAGATTAATAATTTTAACAATAGTTCGCCAGAATAATTATATAATATATTATTATATAAATAGTTATTATTATTGTAAAGAGTTTTTGGGTCGTTATAATTAGATGACTGTATTTTTTATTTTCCATATAATTTACTTAATTTTAAAGACTATTTGCCATTTGCCGATTTAGTCCCGATTTGTTTAACGACTTTACTTTTTGAGAATGAATCGTACCCTAAAGATAATCTTGTATTACATAGTTTTAATATAAAATAATACATCAACAATTGATTTTTTTTTGCGTAATAAAGATGTCGGAACTCCTTGCCATAGCTCGTCACGTGTACTTAATTAATCCATCAACAGGCATCTTCAAAACACTTAATTCCGAAGACTGGTCTTCGACGATAACAGCCGCGCATATTCCTTCAACCAATAAAATTTATGCAACCACAACATTCAATAATCTTTGGGAAATTTCTCTGCCCGACCAAGTTCGAAAAATCAGTTGGGATGGATGGGGAACATGCAACGCTTTAGTCGCTGTAGCGAATGACGAAGGAGGACATAAATTATTTGCATTTTGTCGTAAACTTTGGCTAGTCGATGATCCAAGTACTGGTCACTGCATAGATTACTTGGGTGGATATACAGATGTGTGGGCAAGAGTTAACGCTGCAACTGCTGTGGGAAAAAAAATCTTTGCAACTACTTCTGCCAATAATTTATGGGCCATTGACACTACTGCAAAAGAGGAACCAAAGAAACTTGGTGGTGGTTCTGATAATTGGTCTACATGCAAAGCATTGGTTTTTACGAATGAAAAATTATTGGCATTTTGCTATGGATTATGGGAAATTAACCCGCATAATGGAAATTATACGCCGTTCTTCGATGGAGATTCGGCTAATTCTCCAGACGCAAAACGGTCTTGGTTAAGTGTTAAATCGGCTACTGTTATTGGCACATGTGTGTATGTAGTATCTGGAAGTCAACTACTTGAATTGGATACGGTTACAAAGAAAGTCCGAGAGTTAAGTCAAGATGATTGGGGAACAACAAAAGCTTTAATAGCAGTCAATATAAAATGACTGAAAGATTATAGAAGAGAAAAATTATAAAATTTTTATCTAACTCTTTTGGATAAACTAATTTATTTCTTATATTCTTCTTCTAGTTTGGAACAAAGATGTAATATATGCAGTTGATAAATTGCTATACCTTTAATTTTTAAGGTACTAGTAATTAAAATGAAAGTCAGTAAATGTTATTATTTATAAGAAAGATTAATACCATTTTGGTTTTCTTTCTCCTTCCTTTAAGTTATGAAGTTTTTACAGATGTCTTAATTACGATAATGAATAAATATTTTTCGATATTATTAAAATTTTTATTTTTAATATATAATATGTCATCTAAGATTTTAAATCAAATACCGTAACTTATCCATAGTAGTATTTTGATACAACCCAGTAAATTCTGTTTTAATTTATATAAAGATTATTTTTTTTTTTGAATTTACAATGTGAAACAAAAATAATTAAAAAAGATTAAATTTTATTTTTATCATTAATTAATTAATTAAGATAAAAATATATACAGTATATGCATATGTTTAAAGATATAAAGAATATGAATTAATCTTTAATTTTTATATTAATTATAAATAAAGATTATTTTAATATATACTGTAAATTAATTAAATACAAATTAATAAGATTTAAAATATTTTTTAATTTAACATTATGTTACTTACTTTTTGATAAAACTTAACAATTTATTTTTGAATAGTAAAAGATATTTTATAAAAAACCATTAATTTAATTTGGTTTAAAAATAAAACTTTAAAAATTCAAATTGGCTTAAATTAACTTTATTTTTATAATTTGAACTGAATTTCAAATTATAATTTTGAAAGCTTATAAAAATAAAATAAAATAATAGTTACAATATAATTAATAATAAATTTTAAAAATTATAAAAATAAATAAAAATAAAATAATAATAATTTAATGTATATAAATCCTTAGTAAAATTAATAAAAGACAAAAAAATTGAATTTTTTTTTAAAAAATATTATTGAAGTTTATTTTATTGGATTTATTAAATAATACATATATTTTTTAAGTTATAAAACTATTTTATTACTTATTTCTTATATATAATTATAACAAATATATAAAAAAGTAAATAATATAAAGTATATTGCAATAACCTATATATACATGTGGTATAAATTATTTGTTGTTAACTCAATTCCCAAAATTCTCAAAAATAATTGCGTCATGACTCAATTATTTATATGTTTTAATAGTGACTCAATTAATTGCGTCAAATAATTGCGTCAATTGTATCAAGGATTTACAAATTTCAGCAATATGTATAAACCTATAGGTCTATAGCTCAGTGATAAAACTCCATAGGTCACCAGGTGAAGATCTAGGGTTCAAACCTACCTGGTTACAAAAATTTATCATCTTTATGATTAGTTAACCAACTTCCAATTTATGTTATATCCAATCAGCCACAAATCATTTTTTAAAATTAGTTAGGCTGCATGAAGATGAGATCTTTGGTCTTTCTGATGATCGCAAGTTGAAAACAGGTTGAAGCAAGAAAGGTTGCATGAGAAAAGGCTTCTGGTTTAACTCCGATAATAAGCTTACAAACTCTAATCCAAACTGACAATGGCAGACTCTGTCACATAACACAAAAAGATTAATTCTAAGCTGATCTATTCCAATCTGGAGCTTGTAAATCTATCCTAATAGTGGTGTTTCACAGAACTTAATAATATAACTGATAAGCAAGATATCAGCCACAGGTGATAAGAAGACTAGACAAAAATCGTTAAACCAAGTAAGTTTAGTGAAGATCTATAAGATTAAATCAGAATCCAAGCAAGGACGCCAGTTCCACAGGTGGTAAAAATGGTAGTGCTATACTATGCTAGTAGTATATCTCGAAAATCAATAATAACAATGAATGGAATATTGAAATCAATCTCTATAATAATATTTTACAATGTGCCCCACCTACAACGAATACAGTTGAGACTGAACCTAATAGATTAGATAGTTTAAACTAGTGGTAGGATTTTCATCCTATATAAGTCCCACCTGGCATGTGGATCATCTACTTGATATTTAAAATCTGTATAGCTGGATATATCGTAATTGATCTAGGGATACCGGGGTACTGAAAACAGTAATCATTAAGTAACATTAATTTGCATTTAGGATAGCAATAGCCTACTTTGTAAAAATGTTTGATGTAATGACTACAAACGAATGTTTAATAAACTGTCTCATATCCAGTGTTCTTAACCAATTAAAAAAATATATATATATAGAAAATATATTGCACAAATAGTATAAACAAGCCAATAAAAAAAATAACTTATAAAAATATAATAATTCAAACTATATTTTTTTAGGATATTTGAAAATTAAAATATTTTAAGTTTATAATTTTTTATTTTTATTATAATTTTTTTTTTGGATAAGTATATATCTTATTTAACTTTATTAAAATAATAAATTGAGATATAATATTATATATTAGTATATATAAAATATTATAAGATAAGTCAATAACTTTCTTAAATTATAAAATAAATTCAGTAAAATTATTTTATTTTTTTTTTTTAAGGCTAAGTTGCGATACACGCATGGATTTTATTGATGATGCATTACTATCACAATTATCATACATGAACGGTCTACTAGCTATTGCTAATGTTAACTCCCGCAACCCATCCTTTTTACCAGAATACCAACTGACACCCGGGAGTGGGTTCATACCCTGGCTTCAGTAAAATTATTTTATTATATGGCTTGTTACCTATTTTATAAAGAAAACAAAATATTAGAATTTTCTTGAAATAGCTAACCTGTCAAGATACTATCAATATCTTTAAAATAAAGACTAGTTATAAATATCTCTTTTATATTAGATAAGTATTTTATATAACTAATTATATATTTGTTAATGATGTATAGATATTTGTTCTCAATTTTTTAATTTATAATTATTTCTATTTTGGTTTTTTGTTTTGATTTCCAGAATCTTTTTTATATTGTTGTAATTTTATATTGTTTTTTTCATTGTAAGAACTTTTTATATCTTGTTTTGTAAATATTTTTTGAATTTATTATAATAGCTTTTGATATATTCTTATAAGTATTAATTGTATAGATATTTTTTAAGTATTGTAATAATTGTATAAATAATTGCTTCTCTGATATACTCCTTGATCAAAAGTTTAGAACCACCCTAGTGATTTACAAAAATTTTGCTTTATATAACTGTGTAATTTATTATAAAAAAAAAACACATTTCATATTACCAACATTAATAGCCCTATATATGATATCATTTTTGCTTAGTTACTTTATTGCTCTTTTTTTTTAATAGTAAAAAAAAAAGAGCTGACAGATTTTGAGTGTGAAAGAATTATCAGTTTCCATGAAGCTAATAATTCTAAAAGAACAATTTAAAAAAAAATTGGATATGGTAAGACCACAATTCATAATATTATAATGAAATTTCATAAATTCAATACTATTTCTGTTGCTTCAAGAAATAAACGTTCAAAAAAAATGACTCAACATAATAAATGCCATTTCAAGACAATAATAAAAAAAACCCATTGCGAACCTATAAAAAAAATACACAAATTTTTCTTGGAATTGTCTGGAAATAATATAAGTCAAAGAATCATTAAATGTACTTTATACAAAATAGGATATTATAGTCAAATGGGTCTTAGAAAGCCTTTTATTATTAAAGCTAATTGAAAAAATCAGTTGAATTGGGCATATGAAAAACTTTTTGGAAAATAGATAATTGGAAAAAAATAATGTGAAGTGATAAATCAAGATTTATATTATTTAGAAATAATGGAAAAATTCATATATAGAGATTTCTTAAAGAAAAATACAATTCTAGTTGTCTCATTCCTATAGTAAAATATAGTGGTGAGAGAATTATATTATGTTTGATTTGGATCGGGTCCTTTAGTTATAATTGATGGTTATGTTAATAATCAAAAATATATAGAAAAGATTGTTGACTATCATCTAATGCCTTTTTTAGAGAAATTTGAAAAAAGCAACAATGAATATTTTTTCAGCAAGATAATGCTAAAATTCATATCAGTATACAAATATAAAATTTCATAAATGAAATGACAATATCTCTCTTATCATGGTCAGGGAAAAGTCCAGACTTAAATTCTATTGAATATTTATAGGATGAGCTTAAATGACATATAAGGGCAAAAAAAATTTTTCCAAAAAATTTGGATGAATTGGAAACTTTTTATAAAAATGTTAATTACAAATTTCAAGTAATATGTTTCAAAAATTAATAATTAGTATGAAAAATCAGATAAAGACTATAATAAAAGTCTGTGGCTATCTTACTAAATATTAATAAATGTTATTAAATAGTTTTCTTAAAATAAATTAAATAAATTATTGATTAATTTAATTTTTTTTTTGATTTTTTAATAATAAATCTAATATATTTTTAATAAAATTTTTTATATAATAATATAATATATAAATTTAGATATAAATATAATTAATTAAATAAAATAATTTATTTATTTATTTATTTATTTGATAATAGTTTAAATATTATGAAAATTTATAAAAATATTAAATAATTAAAAAAAAATTTTTTTAATATCAATTAAATATATAATTACTAATATTTTAATTTTAATAAAAAATTGTTATTATATTATTATAATAATAATAAATTATTTACAATTATTTAAATTTTATTAGATGGTTCTAAACTTTTAGCCAAGGAGTGTATTATATTTCTTAAGAATTAAAAAAATTAAATACATTTTTTATTTAATAAGTAATTTTTACTTGGTTTGGTTTTTTTTTTTTTTAACAAATACTGCTAAAGCCTACTTTATTGAATTCATTAGATAGTATATATACTTAAGTATACAAAGCTATTTTGTTACCTATTTTTTTCCATATATAACACTATCTAAACTTTACAATAAAGTTATTTTGTTTATTTTAAAAGATCTTACCCCATATAACTTGTTGCTTTTTTTTTGAAAAGTTAATATACTTAAGTATTATTTATATATTTTTACTTATTTAAAAAGTGTTTTAAATTCTATTTTAACTTTTGTACTATATATTAAGGAAAAGCAAAATTAAAAATAAAAGTAATATTACTCTTGGCAAATAAAATCTTTTTTTAGATTACTAAATCCATCAGGAATCACTCTTTATTATCACTTATAGTTGAATATTACTATTTAATTTTTACTATTTTAAAAAATGACCAAAAATATCAAAAAAATCATATCTGACACTCAAATCTTACTTACAAAAAAATTCAAAAACAACAAAAACTTTAATCCCAATCT
>CAJVPV010003081.1:0-11833 GCA_910591835.1 Acaulospora morrowiae | reverse complement strand
ATCATTATTAATTTCTTCAATATTAATAATAGTATCATCAATCTTATCATTTTCATTATTTTCATAATTATTTTCTTTAATGGTTAATCCAGAATTAAAAAAATTTGATAATTCTTCAATTGATGTTTTATAATAATGAAAACAATAATTGCAATTAGAATCTAATATATTGTCGTGGGTCAGGGATCTGTCAGCAGTAACGGCGAAATCTTAGACTTTATGACACTTTGACAGGGTATCTGTTATAACAGGGGGGCTTAAAAGCAGAAAGAGACATATATTTAGCAAGTTTGTATGATTTGGAAGGATTTTATTGGTCAGAACAGTGCAATAAGTAGGTTGATTTTAACACTCTTTTATTGACTAATTTTTCCGCTCCTTCTTTTTCTACTATATTTTCTTATATCATTTTTATACTTTTTCTTATAGCAAAAGAAAATAAAGAAATAAAAGAAATAAAAAAAATAATGAGGTTGAAGGTCAATTACCCATTTTGCAACTTCTATAATATACAATTGTCATTTTTTCAATTTCTAAACCATATCATCAATCGTTATTTCCCCATAACAATATTAACAAAACATTTAAGATGATATATATGTCCACACATTAAAACTTTTATATTTAAATCCATATCATTACAAAATTGTAAATCACAAAGTTTTTCATTACTTGGAATATGTTTAGTATGATATACTGATAGAAAAATTCCTTTAACAAAATTTTTTTCAATTGAAGGAATATAAACTTTAGTTTGTTTACCATTTCCTTCTATTTTAAATTTATTTTGTTTTTTATAAAAGTTTTTAAAAAAATCCAAAAGAAAAATACTTGTTAAAGTAAATAATGAATTTAATTGATATTTAGAAAGTAGATATTTTTTAATTTTTATAAAATATTCAATAAATTTATTTTCATGCTTTTCATAATCTATAAAAATACCATATTGTCTAAGAATTTTTGGATTTACTAATTTTGAAATGATATTTTTATAAACAAGACTATAAAAATTTTCTACTGGATATTCATCAATTAAATTAAGATATTTAAAAAATATATCCATTATTGGATTTTCATAAATATCCATAATCAGAATATTGTTTTATAATAATATTCAAAATGATTATATCAAAATAAATTTGTATAAATATTCAAAGTTAAAGGTATTATATTATTCAAAAGATCTAAAATTAAACAATATCCTCCATTTTTGGAATTTTCAAAAACTTTAAGAACTTGAGTTTTAATTTTAATCCATCCCATATAAGTAATATAAAGTAATAAATTTATTTGCCATGGTTTAGGTTTTTTTAACAAATTTTGTTTTTTATTAAAAACATTTTTATATAATTCATTAAAAAAAAGAATAGAATTTAATTATACATATTTTACAAGTATTTAATGAAACATGTAAAGATTCAAGTATAGAAATAAAATAAGTAATTTCATTTGAAATCTTAAAATTATTAGAATTTAAAATTTTTTGAACAATTAATTTTTAAATATTTAATTGTCTAAGATAATCTATTGAAACAAATATAATTATACAAGTGGTATAAATTATTTGCTATTAACTCAATTCCCAAAATCCTCAAAAATAATTGCATCATGACTCAATTATTTATATGTTTTAATGGTGACTCAATTAATTGTGTCAAATAATTGTGTCAATTGCATCAAGGATCTACAAATTTTAGCAACATGTATAGTTGAGACCACTTTGGCTGATTAGTATTGTGTTGAAACATTTGGAAGAGATTCTATAAGCTGATTTTATGAGTTAGTTGATTTTGGTTTGGAGCTGTTTAAGATTTGTTTGGTTGAGAGCAGAAAGTATTCGAGTTTCCTATAATTATCCAATCACTGATTTGCTACTTCATCTCTTCTTTCCAATTGATTTGGATAGCTCATCAATGATTTGAGTTAATGTTTGGATGAATGCTTTCCTGTTTGTCCTAAAAAATTTCCTGGAGAAAATTAGTGTGCCAAGATATTTCATACTCTCATAGGATTTGAGAATTTGGATTTGGTAATTGTCAAATTTAATTGTTTCTTAGATACCACATTTAATTTTGATGTTGTTGATGATCTTGGTTTTGTTCTTGTTGCATGTGATACTATTAATTGCAAAAAACTGATCGGTTGTTGTAAGAAGGTCTTCCATCCCTTGCTTGGATTCAGCGATAAGTACTAAATTATTTATATAGGCTAAAGTGTTGGGAGTGATGTACCCTTGGACTGGACGGTATTGAGCCAGTTTGGTAATAAAGGGATCATAGAAAATGACTCAGATAATGAAAATCTTATAGAATCACATGGTCCGATACCAAGTCCCAGAGCAATATTTTGGTTTATACATGGTTCAAACACAATAGTTAAGATTCATAAGAGATGATTATTAGTGCAAAAAGAAATAATACTTAAGGAAAAGTACTTTACAATAGATCCAATTAATAACCTTTTCAGGTGTCCAGGATGCTCAGCCAGTACACAATTACATGGCTTTTGCTGAATAACGTTCACAAACTCAACATCATTTACTTTATGGATATCTCTCAATCCATTCAGTACCAACAAGTACCGATTACTAAACATTATTGATGAAACCATTAACTTATTATGCAGAAGTGAACAAACTCTTTAATCAATCAATATTAACAACAACCCATCTCTCAGAACATCACTTCAAGAAGTAGAGCATTACCAACACTACTATATTTAATCTCACAAAAGCTATTTAATTATCAACAAGTGCAAGATAAAACTTTCTAGTACCTGTTTAGCTCCTGGCAATATCCTACTAGCAATACTCGACATTATTTAATAGAGTTCTCAGTACAATACCATTGAAATCAGAAATAACAAAAAATTCTTCAACTAGTATCGATTCATTTGAAAAGAATAGTCAAAATTAACTTTTCTTTTCTAATCCAGAAAATAAATCAAGTCCTAAAACAGAAATCAATAGAAGTTACTGTATATATATCAAACTTAAGTCCAGACTATTTACAAACAAGACAATCCAATGGAGCAACTATCCATCACACTTCTCAGAGAGTTCTTTAATCAACAACACATGTCTAGGCAGCAGTATCAAATAGTGTAAAAAAATTTTTAACATTACCAGAAATTATATGATTTGTGAAAGCACCTCAGTTCTCCAAACTTTTGAATAACGTCATATCCTATACAGTTTAAAAATCATCAATCAGTTCAATAAAAATATCAAAAAGGCATACAACAACAGCTATAGCAACCTAATAACATTTAAAATTAAACTTCTCTCAGGAACACTCTCAACTTATCAAATACTCCACTAATATCATTCTAACCAATATTCAAACAGGTATTGTTCAAGATGTGAACTTTGTACCAAAGATATCCAGCATGTCTTTAAATGTTCTGAAGCCTCAGAAGAGACCAATTAAATCATAAACAACATCAATTAAATTCTCCATCCAGATAAAAATCTCAAACCGATTTCTCATATATGGCAAGTTATAGAATTGTTATGTGACATGACTGATAGAATCTTCTTTACAACAGACATCACCAACTGGATCAAGGTGTCAACTAAATCTCTAATCCAATTATATAACTCAATTTGGAAACTACAATGCAATACTGCCAACACCTCACCTTTTACAAGTATCAAATAGAAACCAAACAAATCACTAAACACTACCAACATAGCCAAATAAAAAAGAAATTACACTGTCTCTAGCAGAAGCTCACATTCCAATGATATCCAAAACAAAACTATTATAAACCTACTGACAATTGTCACTAACTCTTTTTTTTAATATAACTATAATTATAACAAATATATTTAAAAATTAATCACATCTCTTCCAAACACCATTTTCCTTAATACTGAGTAAGTATTCATAGCTGCTCAGTGCCATACAGCAAGATATATTGTTTAAACTTTCTTTTCAATATTAGTTATATGGTTACTATAGGCAAGTTAGCATTTAACTCATTGTATCAACATATGAGAGATGTTGTTTCTTTCACAATGTATACCTTGTTATATATAAATAAAATAAAGAAATAATGTTTACCTACTTTAAAAAAAAAAAAGAATTTGGCACACTTATACTTCAAGTGATATAAGAATATATTTAAGTTTTTAATAAATTTTTCAAGAACTAATAATTCAATTTTAATAAAAATTAATAAAAATTATAAAAACAATTATTTTTATAATTAAAATCTTATATTATTCTAATTAAAATTTTATATTCTTATAACTAAAGTTTTATATTCTTATAATTGAAATCCAATCTAAGTTATGTTCTTAGTTATGTTTTTATTAAATAGTTTAAAATCTATCTTTAGGTGTGTTATATTGATAATTTTATTTAACTGAAGTATAATAGTTACATTTCTAGAAATGATTAGTTTACTGTTCAAAGTATATAATAATATGATTTGTAATTAGTTTGTTTGTTAATAATATAATTTTGTTTTGATTGTTATAATCATAAAAGATTTTGTTTATATTAATTAAAATTTAATATTTTAATTATATGAATTTATTTAGAAAATTGATAATATTTAATTAATTAAATTTGAAATATTAATCAATTAATAGAAATAAACTAATTATGATTTTTTGATAAGAAATTTTTTATATAAAAATTTTTAGTTTTTAATGATATAGCAAAATATGCTAAATAATAGTGAGAAATAAATATTGAATATATTATTGATATTTCAAGTTAATAATATAAACAATTTTAATATAAAATCTAATTTTTTGAGATAAAAAGAAGTTTTTCAAACAAAAAATATAGTTATTTAAAAAAATTTGTATATTGAAAAAAAAATAAGAACTTTAAAAAAATTTTTATAAAAAAGTAACTGTTATAGGTCTTTTCTTATATAATTCAAAAAAAAAAAGCAAAACTATTATATAATGCTTAAATTATTATTAACTTCTTTATATATTTATAAAAAAATTATTATATTAAAATAATATTGAAATAGTATTATTAAAAACTTTGGTTATTATAATATTTAAAAAAAATATTCAATTTAATATTAATTTAATTATAATAATAATAAATATTGTTATTTTAAAAACTTATTATAAATTAAAAAATTTGAATTTTTGTTTTTTTTTATATTTATATAACTATAATTCTTAATAATATTATTTAATATTAGTTTGATATTTAAATTTATTATATATTTATATAAGCAAATTATAATTAGAATTTCAAACTGATATTAACATAGTATTAAAATAAATTGACTTATAATAAATTTAATATATAGGTTATAATTCACTATATTAAACTTATAATAAATTTAATATTAACTTAATATTGAAATAGTATTATTAAGAACTTTAGTTATAATTTATATATTAAATTTATTATAGATTAGTACTATTTTGATATCAGTTTAATATCAATTTGATATTTTTCAAAGTCTTATACTTGAAAAATATATTTAAAAAAGTTAATAGTTAATAAATTTACTTTAAAAAAATTTATATTTATATCTTTAAAATAATTAGATATATCTAATTATAAAAAATTCAATATTAAAAAAATTTATATTTTATTATAAGTAAAAATAAATAAATTCATTTAATATTTTTTAAATTATGTAATATATTTTTTTAATACTTTTTTAAATATATAAATAAATTATCGTGTTTAAATAAATAAAATTAATTGTTTAGAATTTTATATTTTAAAATTTTTTTGTAATTTAATAATAATTTTTGATTAATATTAATATATTATTACTATTATTTTAACAAAATGATATTTCGATTTTTAATTATAATAAAATAAAATTCAATAATTCACAAAGACTGGTTTAAAAAAAAAAAAATCAGATCAGAACCATTAATAGTAAGTAGTAACTTCATAATTTCATCACTAGATCCACGTAAAGAGAAACATAAATTACAATAAAGTGGTAGTATAAATAAATTTTATCTAAATATTTATAGCAAACATTTACATGAACCAAAAAAAAAGTACAGAAAAGGTGTGAAATCTCATCCTAGTGATCAAACTACTACCCAGTAACAAATATCCATTAATTGTTACTGTCTAATTCACATACAGAAAAAAATGAAGGATTTGTAAATTTGTAAAATTTGTACAAGTCGAAATCGAGTGGCAAATCTTCAAAGAAAAAAAAATCAGGCAAATTGGATAGTAAAATACTATATGTAATAGTCACCAAGCGATTTCTAAAAACGTATGGATTTTGGGGAAGTAATTAAAGTTCAGATTCAATAATTTGACTACTGTTCTTTTTTTGTAGCGACTTCATCGCCGCCATCAATGCCAAAGGTTTTTGCAACTGCAGATGCAGGTGTCTTGTTCAGACCATCTCTGACTTGTTGTCTTATAAGGTCGAGTACATTTGCTGCTATCATACGAGCAGCAGATTCGACTGGTCCCAAAAGATTTAACATATAAATTATGTATCCGATAAAGCCAAAAAAGCAAACGAACATAAGGTACATTGGAGATGTGAGAATAATCAAGAGCTCGTCCCAACCAAGCAAAACTGAAAAAAAAACAAGATATTAAATTAATTTTAGCTAACATTTTGACACAATAATGAAGGAAATGGTTTAAGAGGGTACCTAGCAAAACGATCATCCAGTACGGCACGCGAGCCGTCGTTGCTACTACCGAACGTTTTGCTTCTAGATAGAAAGCATCCGATTCTCTTTTGAAACGAACAGACAGATCATGTTGTTTTGTCTCTGAGAGAATTATCAGTGAATCTTCGAAATTAAATTCCTAAATTTTAAGAGTAAATCTGATCATGTCACCTTGTAATCAAAATTTTCAAACACTGATTATAATCTTACATCATCTGAAGGTATGTCCAGCTCTACGCTATCAGGTATTTTAATCGTGGAGAATAATGGTATTAAGTTGAGCGCCTGTGAGTGAGTAACAAAGAAGGACTTTAAAATCGAATAATGTGTAGTTACAATTTATAATGAAGAAGACGAGCAATAATACCTCATCTCTTGCTTTTCTGAAATGTGCATCGATGTTATCATCGGGTTTCCATACTTTTGGTAATCCTTCTTCATCATACCGGAATTTTTCCTCAAATCTACAACAAACAATATTACACGTACACTCATAATCCAAAAAAATTAATACTCGACGCACAAATTAAACTTACCTTTCACGTAGTTTAAGTAAGAAAATATTTTCAGCAAGTTCATCATCTATTTTTTTGCGTAGCTGTTGCCAGGAACGCTTGCGAAGATTTTCAATAGATTTTGCGTTTTCTTCTTCGGAAGAATTAAAACCTAACGCGAAATAATTTTTCGTATTAATTCCAAAATATTTAATTAAATTAAAATTAACAGAGTGTACATACTTTTTGCACGTTTCAATAATAATTGTTCATGGTCAAAAAGAACTTGCTCAAACTTTTTGAGAATCTTGTCCCACATGTCTTGATTGGGTGTTTTGAAATATAAAGAGACGAACTCGCTAACTTGAGCTTGAAAGGATTTCTGAAACAAAGGAAATAATATGTAAATATGGAGAAAGAAAACGCATCAAGTATATCAAACAAAAATTTAAACCTCCAAAGTCTTGATCATCTTTTTCGTTTCTTCAACACGTGATTTTGCGGATATTTCATCAATCGCTTCTTTCAATTGCGCATATTCCTCTTCATATGTCCAATCAGTTTTTGTCAATAGAATAGCTAAAACAAACGGAATTCTTTAAAAAATTTTGACCAGCAAATAAAAACGCGCGAAGAAATAGAAATCTAGATACATTTTGCTCCATCAGAAAAAAGACTTTCAGCTTCCTCACGAGAATCGTTAACAACCTTAGCAAAATCGTATTCTCCTTTCAAACTTGCCTAAAATTAGAAATAATGTTAAGCGTATGTTTATTAATTAATATAAAGTATGGTAAACTCATGAGCTTTACCTGAACACGAGCATTGAATGTTGTTAAAGCTTTCTTGGTCAAATTTTTTAGCTGACCCAAAAAAAAAACGTGTAGTTGTGAATTTGTTTTATTAAAAATTTCTGTACGTTTGCGGTTGTAAACTTCTGAATGGTAGCGAGAAGCGTCCTTATCAAATTGTTCTGTGATAATAGATGGGAATCATTACTGAATATGAATGAACTGATAGTTATCGATTGATATGCGAACAGACGTTGAGATAAACTTACTGAGGGTAGCATTTCTAATCTCTTCCATTTTAGGCCCTAAATCATCGATGATTTTCCCAGATTCAATAGGCTGCCTAAACTCTTTTATTTTTCCGAGGAAAGCATCAAAAGCTACCTTTTTTAATAAAAGAAATTTCATGTTAGTTTGTCAGACGGATTTTTTTTTTTAAAAAAAAAAAATTAATAAATTAAAATATTTACCGTTGCTATCTCATCGCAACGGTATTGCGCCAATAATTCTTGTTGTGTTGGCAAGTCAAGGTCCTTGTTGGACATAATTTGATCCTAGGTATTTGCGTGATCAAATATTAGATAAAATTTTATTTCTTTTTTATTATCCGTAATACTTGAAAATACATACCCAAATACCTTGACAATAAACGTGGAAACCATCAGCAGGCACTCGTTTGCTGTAATTCGGTTTGAAAACAAAATCCTTATGGTTTGGATCCACAAACCTATGAGTGTAATAGAAATTGTGAGGTTAATAAGAGCATAAAGCAACTACATCCTCATTATAATACCGAATACCAAAATATACAAACCGTGCTCGCAATTTGACCACCTCTTGGTCAAACTCCTTTGGCAAAAGGATTTTATGAGGCAATGTGGTAAACATGAAGTCAAAATAATCTTTGATCACACAATTTTCCAATCCTTCCGGCTAGGAATAAATGAATCCAATTTGTAAAATTGTAAAAATTATAATTTATAAAATTTATAATTCAATACCTTTGAAACGCTCTGCCAAATTCTTTCTAAATCATTTGTTAATGTAGCCGACAGATTTTCTAAAGGGGTTGATCCAACATGATCTCTAATGACAAAGAGCAACAATGTCTTCTCTTTTCTATAATGAGAATGTGTAAACACAGTATTAGGTTCAAATGTGTGCGAAATGTATAAAACAATGGATAATCCAAGAAAAAGAACCAACCCTCTTGCAGCCTGAAATAATTGTAAATTCACTTCGAACACGGTTTTTAGAAGCCCCATATTGGCACCCTGATATAGACCGACTTGATGTTCCCAGAGATTTACAATAATAACATTGGATGTGGCCATGGAGAACAAAGCGCTTTTCCTTTCGAAATCCTATTTTGTTGTAAACCGTCACATCTTCTTTCAATGGAACTCTTCTCCAACTTCGATAGTTTCTAAAAAAAAAATAAAATGAACACTTAACATACCTGATCTTCACCACGTTCACGGCCATCTGTACCTTCAACATCCATGATCAACACATTCATATCCTTCCCCTGACTCATCCAAATTCCTAAATCACGAAATTTAAGCAAACGTTATTCATTCTGAAAAAGAAAACTTTTTTTCTATTTTTTTCTTTCGAGAAAATAACAGTTCTATTATAACAGGGATACCTTTGGTAGTTTGACGTCGTGCAGTTTCACTCATAACGTCGAAATTTGTCCCAAAAAGTCGATTTAGCAAAGTACCTGGAGAAAAATAATGTAATTGTTTAGACCAATTTCGAAACACATTCCGTAACAACCTTGATTGTTCGTGAATTCTCACTTTTTCCAGTACTCTGTGACCCAAATACAGCAACAAGATTATAGTTAAATCCTGAGTCAGCCAGTCCCCATTCTTTCATGTACTCTGGAAGCTCTTGCCTTTAGAACAAACAAACGAACGTTAATCTCGTAAAATTTCAAAACTTTGAAGGTAATAAGTGGTTTTCACGTACGAAAAATGCTGGTTTTCGTCAATTATTTGTAAACGGGGCAGCGTTTTATGGACGCCATTTACTTGTTGAACCTGCCCGTTGGCCATATTTACAAGCTTTTAGTAGAAACCAAATTAAAATGTATGCCAGATACCAAGAAGCTTGAGCTATTAATGAATCGCGGTCTTGAAGAATACGGTTAAAAAATTTTAACCTATTAACGACCTTTTTCTCTATTGGTATAGCATGTGACGTAGAAATTACATGATTTTGTGTATTATATTCTATATGGGCGTACAAGAGTTTCACACAAAAGGTTAAATACAATACATTTACTAATAAAATGATAAAGCCACTTACATATGCATATGTACATACGCAGATATTTTATTAAGCACACCGGAAGCACATGAAGTTCACGAAGAAGGAAAGCATCTTTGGTATTATCTTCAAAAAAAAATTTTTTTTTTACCTTTAACCAGCTTTGAGATTTTCCGTCTTAATATTATATATAGCCTTTATGGCTTAGTTTATGCTTAGAGGTTCTATATCGGGAATACGAGTTTTTTCTCCTGACACATGACCGAAGATTTTATATTTCCCGATGTTCAATGGCACATTACAATATTCTCCGTTTTCGTCTCGAGGTAAAACATACGCATTATGTTTTCTTGTAAATATTAGCATCTTGCAGGTTTCCACAATGTAGATAGAACAAAAAAACTCGATTTAGACAAAATGATGATCATTTCATAATGTTAAGGCAAGAATTGTGATGCAAATCGAAAGAATCATCATTCATTCTATATGCCTTATGGTCATGATTGAATATTGTTTGTGGCACAAGATTTGCCCAGAAAGGGATGTATGTACGTTTGTCAACCAAAAAAAGTATTCGCAACGTATATTCCAAAAAAGAAAATCGACACAATGATGCCAAAATTCGTAAAGTTGACTTGTAATAATTTATGAAACATCCGATTAGATATGCTTTCGTTAGTTCTTTAGAGACGTGGAAGAATTGTCATTATTTTTTCTCTCCATTTTAATACCCTCCAAATTATCAAGATGTAAATAATTGTGATCTCACCTCTCGCTATTACCCATTTCCAACTCATTATAGTGCGCCACTCTCTGATTAACCTCTCGAGTTTACCCAACCATTTATTTGTTTTTCCCAATCCAGCTTTCATTGTATCCTCTTTCTCCAATAAACCTTCTTGCAAGATTTCCACAATTAATTTCCCACGACAACTCGGACATGTCGGTGTAGGATTTATCAATCTGTACTGTGACAGCCTTAAATTTAAATTCTGCCAAGCAAGAGTTCGTGTTAATTCCGACATCCCCATTGTGTACCATCGGAACATACATGGGCGGTGTGCCACGTGATGAGGAATAACGCAATAATTCTCAAGAATTCCTAAATCATCATCCTCTTCCTCGTCTTGATCTGGATAAAATGTCGTTGCCCCAGTACCCACACCTACACCATAGCAGACACAGCAATCTTCGTCCGCTGTACCTTCAGGCGAGGGACGTCCCCGTATAGTGAAACATATAGAATTCCGAATATGTAAAAAGTGCCTTAAAAGGGCAAAATAAATAAATTCCTCTAGTAATAATGCTGGTATATAATACCATAATAGATTTGGTATGAACGCAAAAAGTGATGGAAGTAATGTGTTATGTGAGCGCAAGGACTATACATGCAAAGCACAAAAATCAGTTCTTCGTTCATCTGTTATTCTGTGTTGAATAAAAGCAATTCATGACATACCTTATGCTTTAACCATCGCAAAAGAACGTAAACGACCTGAGGTTTTCAAAAGGAAGTTTTTATTCGTTGTCTTGAAACAATGATCGATGATAATTTACTCATTACATACCAGCATATGACAACAAGCTATCGTCTTTTTCTCATCTTTCGTGAGCTTTTTTCGAAAAATTAAGGG
>CAJVPV010003080.1:0-11838 GCA_910591835.1 Acaulospora morrowiae | reverse complement strand
GCGATATAATTCGTCAAAGTAATATAATTCAGAAAAGTCAAAATATATACAGTATGTATATTTGGCGCAAAAAATAAGTTATCCATTTTACTGTCAAAATATTAACTTCTTCAAAATAAGGTTTAAAAAAAGTGTACCATTTATGTGTCGAATAAATTATACACTACTTTATAGCCGAAGATAAAAGTTATATAATTTTGATTAGCTGAATTATATACTTTTTTGACGAATGTTTGATGAGTGGCATTATACCGAATAAATCCATTTCAACTAGTGTAAAGTAATATTCTTATTAGCTATAACAAGAAATTCCAATTTTAGATTCGATCCTCAGCTTGAGATTTACTTTCAATTTAGATAAGAATCAATTTTAAATGCTGAGCAGAAATGTTTTAATATTCTTAAGTTTATATTCTAATCTATAGACTTGCGTGTCAACTCCTTAGCATATATACTTAAAAAAAATTGTTAATATATCTATCCTTAATAAAAATAAATAAAGTAAAACACCCTTGCTAATTCGGAATTTATTCATTTTCATCAAATTTAATCCAGAAAGGTAATTATTTAAATAAATAATTAACTAAATCATATTATAAATTAATAATGATATAATCGAAGATATTATTATATAAGATTAGAAATTGTCCTGAGATATGAAATCCCTATAAAATTCAAATTTCATAAACACTTGTGATTACATCATTCTTACAACAAAAAACATTAAATAATATGTAATTCAGAATTCACTTATGTGGATTTTAAGGAATGTAATGTTTCAGAAGAAAATGATGAAGGCTCATTCATTATTGATGAAAATGTTCTTGCAAATGCTTAGCTCCTATTAAGTGAAGAAAATGAATATTATAACTATAGTGAATATAAAGATGATAAAACTAATGATAAAAATAGTAATGAAGATAATGACAATAATAAAATTATATATATAAAAGTAGAAGATACCTCTATTGAAAATTCGAACTTAATGCATTTGACATCATGTGTTATTTTGAATATTATAGAAGACAAAATAAAATATTGTAATGGAAAAATAAATTTATGACTATTGAAACAGATGATAGGAACATAGGAGATAAATGTGGATGTAGTCAAAGATATTAAGGGCAATAATCACCAATTTGAAGTATGCCATTTTTATTTTGCCTTTGATCAGAACTTACTTTATACTAAAGGTATAAAACAATTGTGTTTGATTGACCAAAACATTTGCTTCCACTTTTATATTTTCTGTCATAAAAAAAAAAATATTTTTTTAGCAATGGCAACAGTTGCAAGAAGTATTCATGGAAAATTAATGGGTGTAATATTCAAGTACCTTGCATCAGCATTCATAAATGTTTAGTATTTACTGAGAGACCTATCACACAAAAGTTATCTTCAAGTTATTATGCACATTATACTGTATCTGCTCAAAATATTTTCAACAATAAGGTGGTTACCTATATGAAAATCCAGATAAAGGTAAGACAGTTTTATCATGTATGAAACAAGGGAAACATGATAATGACACAAGCGACTCTCTAAAATATATTGAAAAATAAATAATATCAATAGCAGAGTCAGAGAATCAAAAGCTGCAAAAAAACTTCTCTCGTTGATAACTCCAGCGTTGACCATTCTTAACAATGAAATAATAAATAATGACTCATCAAAAATGAACACAGAAAAATTGTCAAGCAAATTACTTGTTTTAATAACATTGAGAGTTAGAAAAGTTGATTTAAATATGTTGATGAAGGAGTTTCATATAAAATCTCCTGAGAAGGCTTCAATAATAGGAGAAGAATTGGAAAAAAACATTTTGTTCTCATATTCTAAAATTTAGGAAAAGATTGATCAGTTAGAAAACCCAAGTTTATATGAAAATTACTTCAATGTATTACCTAAAACTATTTACTACTTCTTTTAAGCTCTTATCACTACAATTCAATAATGGAAACAAAAAATAGCTAATAAAAAAAGATATCAATATGGACTCCTTCAAGATCTCTTAATAAAGTTCAAATTACAAGGACTATTGTTCTATTAACTTCTATATTACTCACTATCACTTTTCCTAGAATAAAAATCTGGCTTTTATATATTATATCCTCAATGTACCAAAATTCAAAATTATTATCGTATTTACGTGAGATTCTTTATTCAGCATGTGTTATATCTTACACTAAGCGACATGAAAACCACTTCAAAAAAGTTAGGATGCATTATATTGACCCTCGAGAAAATATAATTAAGAGATCAAACATTTGAAACCTTGCCATGATTGACAATATTAACTTTAAAGCCTCTATATTCTCATCAGGCAACATTTTTGATGTTGTGAGAAAAACTTCACATGTAATACTTCAAATGCTATTTCAGTTCACTTTACCTACTTCTATTGATAATCTTATTAAGAACACCAAATATATTGTTCAACTATTATTTGATGAGTCTTCAGCTACTGATAATCTTCTAGCTATGTATGAGACTATATTGAATACAATGTTAGAAAATCACAAAAATGAATTTGATATGGAAGATATGTACTCAAAAACTATTGAACAAATATCTACAGGTTATAATACTTTATCACCAAACATTGTAATATTTAATCCTTGGGATCCACCCAATTGCAATGACAATGTCTACGCAGCATATGAAATGTATTGCAATGATTTACCAGCTGGTAGCTATGACAACCTATATATTGTATATGATTAGGCAATTTTTGGAAGATTAGAATCTTATAAAGAGACTCACAAGGATGTACAACTTCTTTTGGAACAATGGCATACATCAAAAGACATGTGTAGCACTTTGGTTACAATATTTTTAGGATATAAAATATTTAATTTTGCAGTAGCCCTTGATACATAATTTCTGGACAAATTCAAACACATTGTGGATTATTGGGTAACATGTCATGTTTTGGAATTAATCTAAACTGTAGTAAGAATTGCATTATACCAATATGCAAGAAGAAAAAAAAAAACTATAAATAATATTTCGAATAGTAATAATCAGTTGATAAAGGTGTGGTATCTCTTTTTCTATTAAACAGAATATTTTGTGGGCCATAAAATTAGAATTAGAAAAGGAAATTACAATATACAAATGTCAAATTTATTTGCATTCGCATATCTTTTTCCTGCAGCAGAAAAATTCAAATATGCAACTTCTGTATCCCATTTTTTAGCTCAAGTTCACAATAACTCATGACTATAGAAATTACTACAAACAGTATATTCAATAAATATTATAAATAAAGGTCATTATTTTGCTTTCAAAAAAGCACTTGAAACATACGGTATAAACTTTATTAAGCAAAATATTAGCAGGAATCTTATCAACCAACCAATCTTGATACTTAAGATTAAGGCAGCTCAAAGTGAGAAAAATCAGTTATCAATGCTTCTTGCGAATATACTGATGATCTTATAGTAAATCAGAATGTTTATTCAATTAAATCATGCAAAGATTCACTCTAGTCCTTGGTGGCAAAGTTATCGGATGCTTTTAATTATCCAGATCCTAAAACATACCCCATTTAAAGGTGTACCAGAACTTAATAAAAATAGCATTGTAAGAATTCTTTCTTTATATGAAACTGGAAAATCACGTTTTCAAAAAATACTTAATTAGGATGTATACAAGACTAAACTGCAGGTAACTGTAAAGCACTGTATGTATAATATAAGTTCTTATACTTATGCATAGCTTGTAGATAAAGAGAAGAAAATAAATAAACAAGTAAGTAATTATTCTCGAGAATCAATTATTCAATAAAATATTTCATTAATACAATAACAGATGCCATTACCTCTTAAAACTGATTATTCAAAAAGACATACCACACCACTACCAAAGTAGAGAAAGTGATACTTAATTAATTATTTGAATTAGAATAACTTCTCAAAATTGTAATTTCGAAAGTATTATTACAACTTCAAGCTATATCTTTGAATTGGATGACTAAAAGAATTAAAATGTATTGAATAAATATCCAGAATAGAAAAACAAATAATATGTAATTACAGTTAGTGATCTTAGTTGTCAAAAATTTTTCTAATTGATTAATTATTTTTAATATAATCAACTAGTTACAACTAAAAATTCTGGATTCTGATTGGCTAATTTTGAACTTTTCAACTAATGATTTGTAATACTAATTACAGTCGATATATAAGCGATTTATACTTTTCAAAAATTTTTTTTTGTTAGAAATATTATATAATACATTACCTGTAACTCATTGTTATAATAAAAGATTTAAAATTATTACTTTGTCTAAAAAAAAAATGCTTCTAAAAAAACATTTAAAAAGCATTAGTAAACTATGTTTGTACTAGTAAGATATTTTGAAGCAAACATCAATCTTTACCTTCGTAAAAACAAAATTAAAACAAATCTAAAGATCCTGGAAAAAGATCTTAAGATTTATATCTAAAAAATTGCCATTTTCAATTTGGTTTTACTTGCATAGAGTTAACAATAAATAAATTGTTTTGATATAGAATGAAAGCTAGGAACTTGTAAATTAAAGTTTGTTTGGGTTGGCAGTATCACTTATTATAAGTTAAACAAAATATTTTTACAGAAAAGTTTGATTGCCCATGTTATGTAAAATCAATCTACTAATAAGAAGCACTAATAAAGAAATGTCCCGTAACTGTTATGTTAATGAATTTTTAAATAAATCAAATGTATATTTATATTTATTCAAATATTTTAAAGTAGATAAATATGATTTGTTTATTCATTTGTACATTGCAGGATATACATTTTAAAAAATATTATTGTTCATATAAATTAACAATAAGTTAAATGATAACTTGTTTATAGTAAAAAAAGATTTTTTAAACAAATACACTAGTTAATCTATTTAGAATTTAAAAAAGTTAAATAATAGTAATTAGAAATAAGATTAAAATATATAAGAAATAATTCTTTATTTGAAATAAAAGCTTCAATAATAAGAAAAAAAAATTAATTAAACTATTGTTTTAAGAAAAAATAAACTTATTGATAACATTAATATTAGCTCTTAATATTAATTTAACTTTTTGTAAGTAAAGTTTTTATTTTAATTAATACTTGTAAAAAGTAAAATATTTGTTGTATTATATTTTGATTTTCAAATAAAATTATATAAAAATAATAAGATTTCAAAAGATATTTTAATCAAGTTATGACTTGTGGATTCATAGTGTAGTGGTTAACACTTTACAGGTCAAATCACAAAATACCAGTTCAACTCCATGTGAAGGCAGTTGAATAAAATTAATATGGTATCTGGCATCATAACCTGTATAAGCATTGTTTCTCATGAGAAGCCGTATTACACACTGATCCAGCAGATGTTGAGATTGTGATTTCCAAAAAAGGTGTTATGGCGCAACAATCATTCAGTTGGTGTTACAATGATTGCCGGAAGTTGTAAGATATATGAGGTGCTCGCTTTCGGTAAAGATGGTTTGGTGATTGTTTTCCTGTGGTACCTGGTGTCTCTTCCTGCAATTTCCAGAAAGGCCTTATTCCAATCCAGTAATAGATTGCTTCGACAGTTACCTATCTTGAGAAGGCAGCCAAAACAGCAGTAAGTACCAATAGCTAAAACAATCTATGGGCTGTAAGTCTGTGAAATAAGTTCCTTGAACATTCTTGGATAGCTCTAGGAAAGTGGAAATTAAATGGTATGCCTATCTGCAGATGGTTGGATTTAGAAAAATTCTCTCTACAGTGGTTCTATTCACCAAAAATAGATACTACTCCCAGTTCTTCACATTCAAACTTTTCCTTAAAATTCTATAGTGCCAAATAGAACATCATGATATAATAATAACACTAATGGGGTTTTGACACGTTAGCCTCAGCACAATCCCTTTGAAGTGACGCTGACAGCAATAAGCTAATATGAAGTAAAATTGATATAGTCTAGTGATGTGTAGAATTGTTCATAGATAGTAATTCCTGTAATACATAAAATATATATATGAATAAAATAATAAAGTATGTTAAGCAAGGCCCAGCTAATTAAACACAAAAAAAAAAAAATTTTTAATCAAGTTATTAATATCAAATATAAATAATATATTAATTATAATTTCTTATTTATTTTTTTTTTTTTAATCCTGCAATCAGGTTAGTGTCATTTATTTATTAAATCATAGAGAACTATTATATACACGAGAATACATGCAAAGTACAAATTTTCCCAACCCAACTCACTTGTCTTTAGTCGAAGCTTCTATATGTGATTTATGGAGGTGATGTATTGTTCCCCTAAAAGATGGAATTAAGATCCCAAACTTTCAATAGGATTAGCAATAGCAGATCACCTCTATAGTCCTGACCATAAATTCAAATTGTGTTACTTCTCTTTTGTAGAAACTACATAAGAGGAAAAAGGAATAAAAAAAGGAATGTTTTAACAAAGAGAAAAGAAAAAAAACTATTATTTATTTCTAACTATCATTAAAAAGATTATTTCAGTAAACTTAAAACCCAAGCCCTTTATGGTTTCCCACTTCTTACCACCTGTGGTTAGTCAGACTGTTTAATTTTTAATGGAGTAATTGATATTTAAGAACATTTAAAGGCACTTTCAGGAGAGTATTTCTTAAAACTTTATGCTTGAAGACTTATAATCAAAAAGAATGTTGATTTCTATTGTTGATTTCTCTCCCAAGCCATGTCTTCTGGAATTATAGCTTCACTCAACTAGTGGATAGTTTCAAGATCCCTTTCTCCAACCCTTTCAGGGATAGATATTGGTACTTCAGCTTGTTACCAGATTGGGATAGGACCTAGACTTTGTTGTTACTTCCTGTTCTCAAGAAAGAATAGGGAAGAAAAAAAGAAAATAAAAGAATGGGAACAAAAAGGGGTCGCTCCTCTTCTTCTCACAACTTCAACTTGAGACCGTCCAACTCTTTCAGGAACCAATTACATCATCGGTTTGATGTTGCGCGACTGGGAACACGTGAGGAGTACATGTCTTGTTTACTTTTTCTGTGGCTGACGTGATCAACCAATCTGTGATCTTGACTAACCATCTTTCAGGAGATCTGATGTAACCAAAAATTCAGGGTCAAACTGAGGTAGGCAAAATTCTCCAGAAAAACCAAAAAAAAAGGAAGCATGCTTGAGAAAAAAGAAGTGGGAAGCCAAAGAGATGATGGAAAGACTAGAGACTTCTTTATTCTTGTTTCTCTAGATTCTTGAATCTTTTGGAAATATTTGGAGGATATTTTTTCTTGTCAGTTTTCTTCCTATAAAAATGTTCTTTCCATAGATTTTTTTGGTGGGTTTTTTGTATTTAGTTGCAAAAATAAACAAGAAAAGTGTTTTGAAAAAAAAAAATAAAACAAGTAGTGGCTTCTGTTTGCTCAGCTGGTTAAAACCAGTATTGTTTTTAAGGAAAGTATATAGACTTTATTATTATAAAGACAAAAAATCTTTTGAAAATGTCTGTTTTTTGGATTGGTAAAAGAATTAGCAGAAAGAATTTTTTAATTTTTGATAATCTATATTAATCTAATTCTTTAATAATTCAATAATAATATCTAATATATATTTTACTTTTTTTTTTAATAGATCTAATATCTTTTTTAAGAATTGTTTTGAAGATATTTATTTGATATTTATTTTATTTATATAATTAAATCTATTAATAACAAAAATAATAAAATATATTTTATAACTAAAAAAATAAATTTATAAATAAGTTATAACATAGTTAAATTTTCTATTGTATTGTTAGCCCTATAAAAGTTACAGGATATAGTCATGTACTGTGATCACTGTGTCACATACCCTGGAAATATAAAGTAGCATTAATAATCAGCATAGGAAATGTAGTTATCAAAGCTTACATAACTTACTCATAGTTTGTTTTAGCCTAATAGTCTATTTTTCCTTAATTATTTTTAGTGTAGCAACAATATAAATAACAATATGATTAAAAAGTAAAATAGTTAAGAGAAAGAGTTAAGACAGATAAAGTTAGTTCAAAAGATAGTTAAGATAGAGATAAAACAATAGTGCAATTAATAAACACAGCGATTAGTAAAATTGAAGTACCAGATAAGGAATATTGTAATTAATAACTTACCTTTTTAAATACGTACCATCTAGGAAAGGATAATCGTCACTATAAGATATAGCCCGGGATTATTAAAAGAAGAGCTGATGTCGGGAAAAAAGAGAAAAGCTTGTTAATAATGAAAGTCCCAGCTAAATCAATCTTACATGCCTTAACATATCTTTAATAATCCTACCTTTGAACTGGTGAAACAACTGACTTGCCATTTTTCAGTCCAACAGTATCAATAATAATATATAAATATATATAGATATTATTCTATAAAAATAGTTATAATTATTATTTTGAAATACTTTATTAATCATATATTTTTTTTGTTTATATAATATATATTCTTTAATTATATTCTAAAGATAGTTAATATCTATTTAATATAAGAAAGATATAAAACAATAATTAATACAAATGGCAAAAAAATAAATTATTAACAATATTTGTTATAGTAATAGCTTAATAAATAAATCCTCTTATAGTGAAATAGTTAATAAATAGTTAAGTAATATAGGTGACACAGTGGTATTAATATTAAGAATTCAAGGATCACATACAAAGTTATAAATAACTTGTTAATGAGTATTCAGCATTATGCACAGTTTAGCTCTAGTATAAAACCTTAGAGTTCAATATATTATTGTTTTATTTTTTATAAAAAAATTAATAAATACAATGAATTGCATTCTGATTAAAGGCAAAAAAAAAACTATTAATAATATTTGTTATTTAATTTTATGATTCTTATAAATTAAATATATCATATTATATAGTTATATAATTATTGACTATTGTATAAATAATTATTAAAATATACTACATGAAAGTGAACACATGCTTTAAATAGTTAATGTCAATAACAATTTTTTCTCTCAATTAATACTTTAAGAAATTGATTCTTATTGTTAATGAAATTTTTTTTAATATTTAATCATTTTATTAACTAATATAGATATATTACTATAATTTTATGATTTAATATATTTTCTATATATATATTTTTCTTTTTTTAAAAAAGTCTCAAAACACCTATATAGTTTTAAATAGTGCAATAAATTTAAAGTTCTAAAGCTTTTTTGAAGTTCTAAATAACTATTTGTAAAAAGACTAATAGAATAACTTTTGTTAAGATCTTAAAAAAATTGTTTTACTAATATTTTAAGTAATTTCATTTTTTCTCTTACTGATAAGAATGTATTTTGATAATTATTCTAATACTAGTCAGAATTGATTTATTTTATATAATACTACTCATTAATTATTTGTCAAAAAAGTATATAATTTAATTAATCAATCAAATTTATATAATTTTTATCTTTGGTTATAAAGTAGCATATAATTTATTTAGTATATAAATAATACACTTTTTTAAAAATCTTATTTTGTCAGAAATTAATATTTCAACAATAAAATAGATAGTTTATTTTTTGTGCCAAATATATATATATATATTGACTTTGCTAAATTATATTACTTTGACAAATTATATTGCTTTATAAATTTTTTTTTAATAACTGGCAGATATCTTATTTATTGAATATTGTTATGAGTATTATTATATATTTTGTGACAAAGTTGAACTCTATCTATTTACTAAACTACCTAAGATAGCAAGCTACTTACTAGTCAACTTGTTGCCTTCATATCTCCTATATTATTAATGCCAGAGCTCTAATAGTATAGATAGAGAACTAACTTGCCAGGATATATCTTTAAGTTCCCATATACCATCTGATAAACAGGAACTTAGAAGACTATCTGAACATAGTCAGCCAAAAACTAGTTATATTCTATTGGCTTTAACTAGATCTAAAAAAATTGAAAAAAGTAAAAATGGAAGTATATATGCGTGTTTACATGTAAGTATCTATAATAATCTGCTGAAAAACCTCTTAAAATCTGCAAGACATATTTGTGAAACTACAAAAATGAAAAGACTACTTATTATTCTAAAGAAAAAAACCCATTTGTATACTATTGTGATTTCTATATTAATTTGTGATCAGCTCATACTTCATACACCTTCTTGTTGATCTTTATCTAATCTGAAAAATCTCTAACTAGAGTTGGCCATTTACTTTCTGTTTTGAGTGAAGTATTACCATTGCTATCCGTTATAATCAGATAAAGTTCAATTACAAAATATCTAATTCCGAACTAAACAAAAGATTGGATATTGTGCCACAAATAAAGTTCATTAAAAAAGTAGAAAATATTGATCTTTATTCCTATTCGAAATTATGTATTTTACCATGTTAACATTGTTATTATGTTTTGTTAGTCTGTATCTTCTAGCTGTATGAGAAATATCATCTGACTTTTTGTCATTAAGAAGTCAATCCAAACCTCAATGGTACTTTCAGTTTGCCATCTAAGACAACTTGTCTGAGAATAAAGGGAGCTGTTTTTGGCCTTACAGCTTTTTTGTCAGCAAGAATTATAACTCTAGAGAGAATATAATGTAGTGCTGTTAACTAGTATATTTGTAAGTTCTTTAATAGAAGTTTTTCTCTCAAGAAAAAGAAAACTTTATAAAAAGAAAATTTTTAAGAATATGTGATAAATGAGAAAGAATTTTTTTTTTTTTTTTTTAATATTGCTTTACAAATTATATTATTTTGTCAAATATATATATTGCTAATTATATTACTTTGTTGAATTATATTGCTTTGATGAATTATATTGCTTTGATGGATTATATTATCTTGCCAAATATATATATTGTTAAATTATATTACTTTACCAAATTTATATATATTTTTATTGAATTATATTATTTTGCTATATTATATATGTTTAAAAAATTTTTATATATTGTATTTGCAATTTAAAGAAATAATAGTTAAATATTTACAAAAATTTTGTCTATTTGAAATCTTCTATTTAAATCAAATAAATCAGCTAAAAATATTGTAAATAGAAATTGTATATTTATATCTAATTAGATAAAATTTGATAATTCATAGTTTAACATTTACAGATCCAAAATAAAACTTGATATTTGTCAAATTAACAGATTTAAACCATTGAATAAAAGCCAAATTATATTTTGTCACATTATTCAGTAAGTTAGCCAAATTAGTGAAAAAAATTAAACTCATTCCAGGTATAAATTAACATTTTTATTATAATTTACTAATTAGGCTAAAACAAATAAACCTTTTATATTTTGTAATAATATAATAAAATCAAAAATCTCAGTTTCAATTTGAAATCTTTCATATTGATTGGCTCTATTTTAAATAATTATTAAATTATTATTAATATCTTCAATGAATGATTTTTAAAAGTTCATAGTTATATGGAAATCACAATGTGTTATAGCCAACACCTCCCTACGAAATGATATAAAATAGAAAGACAAATCCTCCAGCAACATAATTAAAGACAATCAAGCAACTTCCAAATCAAATCCACAAAAATTCCTATCCATACAAGAACCAACAACAACAACAATTGACTTACTTACTTTAATTACAGATGCTTATATTCAAAGCAATTTCAACTTCTCTAAATGTATTATTAATCTAATCCAAAGCTATTCCAATCTTATTTCTTTCAGCATTGAGTAGATAAACATAACTGCTTGGTACTACCTGACAAGATATATTGTTTTAAATTTTATTTTCAATATTAGTCATATGATTTCTGTAGGCAAGCTAGTATTAAACTCACTGTATTTACAAATGAGAGATGTTGTTTCTTTTATGATATATACTTTTAATATACAAATCAAATAA
>CAJVPV010003079.1:0-11838 GCA_910591835.1 Acaulospora morrowiae | reverse complement strand
TTATTAAATTTGATTGGATAAACAAATTAAGGGTCTAAAAAATAATTTATCAATTTTTGGGGGACTGAACTAAACACACCCATATGTTATAAAGCTTATAAAAATAGTTTAAAGCTAAATATTATTTCAAAAATCCTATAACAATATTCAAAAAATAAGCTTTTTATTACTAAAAAAATAACAAAAAAGGTAATAAATAGTGTTTGTCTTAACAGATATAAATATATTTGAGAATCACAATGCTTTAAAAATGTTTTTGAAGAAATAATAATCAATTTTTTTAATCTAATCAACATTTTGATTGCAAAATCTATATGAGTATAATGGATCAGTATTATTATTATAACCTTAATTACCTATATCATCAATATAAACAATTTTTAAAGTAACCAATAAAATATTTCAACAATTTTATAACAGCAATAACAAGTCATATAACACTATAAACACTGTTTTTATCTATTGTAGAAAATATCAAATATGTATTCAAAAATTAATAAAAGAACTTCAATCTTTCTTCAATACAACTAATAAATATTTTGATAAAACATATCCAATTTTATATATTAAAATAAAAAAACTTAATCTTGGATTCAATGTTTTTAAATCCTTTAGAACCTTCCTCAATATATTAATCAATTTTAATACTATATATCAATTCTATTGAGATTTGAAAGATTATCAAAATATACTTTGTATTATTTGTAAAGATGGGTTTCTAAATTAAAGACAAAACATAATTCAAATGTCCCTTACTATTAAAAAAAATTAAAAACAATTATCTATAAATAGGACTTCTAAACTATTTAACATCTTTTAATTGACACAACAACCAACCAACTAAAAGACCAGACACAACTAGTTAAATATATTTATAAGTACTTAATTAGTAACAGAATACAAAATAACAAATAGAAACACAATACAAATTTTCAATCATTTAATCAAAAACTATTATATACAAATAATAGAGCCTTGATATGTTAGCTCAAGCCTCTGTTTTTAAACAAGCTAACAGCAACAAGCCGATATGTAAGTTACTTAGATATAGCTTTATTTATATATAATAAACTATATACAATATACAAAAATGTAATATATATAAAATATTAAAAAATTAATAAAGCAAGACCCAGCTGGTATTTAAAAATAAATAGGGCTCCTAATGATATCACTTCAATACTACTTTGATACTTAAATTTATTATAAATCAGTACTATTTTGATACTATTTTGATATTGATTTAATACTTTTCAAAATCCTATTGTTGGGCCTCAACAGTGAGTCAGTCGCTAATCCGGACCAAGACTCGTGCTACGTTGGGAGCGTGGGTCTAGTCGCTGGTGATACCAAAGGTACGTATGGTAATAATTATCTTAATCTTCCCTTATGTTTAACTAGTCTCCTCTTCTAATTCCTTCCTTATTACACTACAAGGTCCTGGATTCTCTTTAAGACGACTAAAAGACAAATAAGGTAAATTTATTAATTATCGTTGCACAGGTACAAGCACTTGGTTTTTCAAATAATAGTATTTTATTAATTAACTCGCTCAGATACACTATGTCTATGATCTATGCTATGTTACATTCTATTTATATGTCTTGCGACACGTCTCTAAATCTATCGTCGCGTAATGCAAAATTGCCAAACTTCTACAAACTCTGCACCCATCAATCATGCATGATTGATGCATAATTGATACATGATTGATGCATGATTGATGCCCCATGCGGCACCGCACCGGGCTCCACATGTCGTGTCATACCCCCCTACTAGAATTTTTATGCTAACACTATCAATAAAGATTTTTTGTAATTTAAACCATCCAATTTAAATGTTTTTGAATTATGTCTCTATTAAAATAAAAAGTAAATAATTATGTTCTTTTCAAAAGGATATAATTTTTTTTTATTAAGATAAGATGTCTTGTGATCTTTATTAGTAATAGATATGACTAATTATATATATTAAAATACAAGATATATGAATACTTTGTATATATATTAGTCTACTATCTATTGTAGTAGATATATTTCTAAAAAACCCTAAAGTAGAGAAAAAAAAAACTATCTACTTTTAATAAAAAGAAATATTTTGGATTAGATTGCCATGTTTAAAATAATAATATATAATAGAATTTAAAGTTGTATTATTTTTTATCAACAATTTTCCTGCAGGGTACAGATTTAATGTATCTACCTAGGTTAAAGATAGGTTCCTAAATTATTTGTGAGGGCATAATTCAAATGTCCCTTATTATTAAAAATTTTTATTTCTATATTAAGAAATAAAAAAAAACCATCTACAAAGGTTTTTTATAGTTTTAAGCATCTATACAAATTATTTCTGGAATTATGTTCCTATTGAAATAAAGAGTTAGGAATTATGTCCTCTAGGGGACATGGATATAAAGGGATGTAAATTTTATATGCTAAATACTTTAGGGACCTATCTTTAACCTAGGTTCAAGGTTTCCTTTTTGACAGTTGGATGTAAATTCAACAGCAGTAACAAAGTATTGATATAAGCTGCCAAATTATAGAATGCAACTCCTTAATATTTTACTTCCACTCAAAATAAGATTGCTCTTATTCATATTGATCAGGTTTTGGTATTTTTCTTCTTTAATAGTAGCATTGCTGCTCATAAGGCACAATTCTATTGTTGAGATAATAAGTAAGTTAGTGTAGCTAAATATTATATGATATAGTTGTGTTTAAAATAAGTATATTGATAAGTCAAATAACTGGAATCTGTGCAAGGCACTAATCATACACTTTTCCAATCTAGTCATGTTGTGATTGTATTTGTTTTAGTAATATATTATTGTTGTTTTGGTGTTTGGATTGAATTATTATAATATAAAATATATTTAATATTTTATATGAGATAGATCTTTTAATAGGGTAAGCTGAATTTAATTTTTTGATATAAAATTGGCAAGAACTAATGACTAGTCAGAGGATATTGAAATCATTTATTAGTTATTTTTAGTAGAAAACAAAAAACTCTAAAAAAAAATAAAATACTGTCTTTTGGTGGCTAATATATAGTTTATTGAAAAAAAAATATTTTAAAGATTTGTATTTGTTTAATGTAAGAAAAGATCTAAACATGAAAAAAGAGTTTTTATTCATTTTCTAACAACCAAACTATTTGATCAATATCTTTGCAGGTATTAGATCTTTTTAAGCAGACTATTGTTACATTCCAAGAGTCATTATCAATACTCCTACTATACAATACTCCTACTATACAATAGCAATTCTTAGGATTATATTTTCTCTAAAGAATATAATCTGCTAGTTAAAATTTCTTGGAGGAAAGAAGATTTCTAAAAAGACAATTTTACAAAAGGGGTTATATATGGAAAAGAGTTTTTTTTTTTCAAAAAGATATAATTGATCTATAAAATTTTATATATTAAATAGTTTCAGGATCTATTTTTAATTATCTGTCCTCTAAAGATATTTGAAAATAAAAAATTAATTTTTTTTAAGATAAAGTTAAGTAATAGTTTTTGCTAACACTTTTTAATTCACAAGAATCTTCTAATAATTACTGGGGCTTAATATAATATTGAATTTTATATTTATAATACTATAATCAAACAAAAGCAGATATTTGCTTCTCTTTTTAATAATAAAAATTTAAACAATTCTTATTTAATATTTAGATTAATATAATATATATTGTTTATTTATCAAAAAAAAAAAAAAAACTCTTTCCTGATTACTCATATTCGCCTAAAATCCGCAGTAATCAGCCAGGAGTCCACCCAAAGGCCCCACCTGCCATGTCAACACACAATAACAGCACTTCCAGGAGCAAGGAGTCGCTCTCCTCCACCCAACAACAGCCCCCAGCGCCCAAAAAGCAGCAAAAACTCAAGCAAAAGTAGCAGCTAACAATACCCGAAGCAGGCAGCAGCCAGCCACCATAGAGAAAGGGGTAGAAGCCTCCTTCGACTGGGCAGCAGACACTCGGATGAACACAGAAGAGATACAGCGGGCATCAACCCCGCCCACCTTTGGAGACTCGGACGAGGACCCAACACTAACGGACCCAGAAAGCGAGGCAGAGGACGCCCCACCCACCCAGCAACAATCATCCAAGCCGGCCAGGCACGTCTATGGGCTGTCCACAGACTGGCGCACCCAGTACGGCCGTTCCCGCTTCAAAACGGCCATCCAGGCAGAAAGCTTGGCTGGCTCCATGGAGGAGAAACTCAATGCAGTCAAAGAAACAGTCTCCCAACTTGACTCCTATATAGGCGCCCATGTGGCGCAGCAACAGGGGGCAAAATTGATCGTCACTTCATTTGCCAATTAAAAAGATGCCCCAAAAGCATGCAAATTGCCAATCTAAAGAAATAACGATTACCACATGGCCATCCTAGCTGATCTTGACCTAACAGAGGCAAAGAACAAGTCAATCCGTGTCTGGGACATACCCCTGGACACCAACAAATAAGAAATTAGACAGAAACTTACCCATTTCGGGCAAATTAAAAGCCTTAAAATGACTACTACAGGCATGTGGCAATGCGCACTAGTCGAATTTACAGAACAAGAAGACTACAACAAAATCTGTACAAGATGGAGCATCCCATTTAAGGGAGAACTCCTGAGAATCTATCTTCTTTTGAAAATATTTGAGGTCAAACAAACACGGGACAAACACACTCTAAGACTCACCAATCTCCCCCCCCCGAAACCACAGGGTACGACCTGCGGGACGTCATTAGCACCACCAAAGCAGCATCTTGCCATATTCCTCGAAATCGAAATTACACAAAAAAACAGTTTGCTTTTCTTAACTTTACTTCGGCAGAAGCAAAGGAACAAGCCAAGAACCAGGAAGTATATTTGGGAGAAACACCCCTTTACTGGTATGAGGTAGATGAGAAATTATGTGCAATCTGTAGCGTAGCAGATCACCTAGTGGCAAATTGTCCAATTAAAGCAAAACGTCAAGAGAAACAATAATTGCTTAAAGAAAAAGCAAAAAGATACAACTCACTTTATCAGAAATTCAAACCAGCAGGAACAGCAAACATCAGGAGGATTATACCTAAACAGACTTCCAAACCAACCAATCAAGACCGTTTAAGAGCCTGGAAACAATTCAACAGGACCTCCAACAGATTCGCTGATAAAGGGACATTCGTCCAAATTGCCAGACGTGCCTCTAGCAAAGGATCAAACCTGGCAGCAAATAATCCAGCAGCAATGATCAATTTTCAATCATCACTAACAGAAGTTCTCAAAGCTGTACAAACAATAGGAGCAGAACTTAAAGACATTAAGGAAACTATCAACGACCTTAACAGTAGAGTCAACAACTTGGCGGAGTTCGCATACTTCTACACAATTGATGATGAGGAACAAGTACAAGAGCCATCGAAACAGGCAAAGAATATCTGAATCAAAATCCACCATGCACAACCACCCCTGAACCAAGAGATTTCAACTATCAGCGGAAAAGACAAGCTACAAGCCCGGCAGTAGATACACTCAATATCAGAGAACAACAAATTAACCTCAATACACGCATGGCAAACATAGATGACACTTTTCAAAGTGTAGTAGGTACTCTAAACCAAATTATTGACATCACTACAAATACACCTCAACAGTCCACCACACATGAAGAACAATGAGAGTAGTGGAAAAAGAAACCCCCCTAATATATCATCTTTATCAAACACAATGGAAATAACGGAGTTCAGTAATAATACAACACCTGTAAAACAAACCACAACCACATGGAAAATACTCACACATAATGTAAAAGGCATCAACGACCCCATCAAACGGCAAACCTTCTTTACCTATTGCACCCAAAGAGACATCGACATAGCGACACTCACAAAAACACAAGTGCAGAATGATAGCCACAAATTTTGGAAACATCCCAATTATAACATAATCTGGAGCAACAATAACAAAGGAGCCGGCGTGGCACTTATGATTAAAAAAGATATCGGCAAGCATATTGGTAAGATAAAGGAATACCCAGGCAGAGATATAAGCATCGATCTTCAGTTCAGGGGAAAGAAACATATCGGCATACTAGGTGTCTATATACCAGCATCAGATGGACGTGAAAAAAGAGAAGTTAACAAGTGGATCGAGGAGGAAATTCTTAACAGACATGGAAAAAATTGGAATACGATTATCTTAGGGGACTTCAACTCAGTAATAAACCCCCAAATAGACCACAAATCGGCAACAAACAAGAAACACAACTCGCAACACCCAACTTCAACAACCTTGCGAGTATTACAAAATCTAAACTATACAGACTGCTACAGGCCACTAAACCCCATCACTCCAGGTTTCACCTGGCAAAACTCCAGAGGAGCAACCTCAAGACTAGATTATATCTGGATTTCTAATCACGACAACTGGTACCCAATAGAAGCAAAGATCAGCTCAGCCACAATGGTGACCAATAGCGACCATGCGATCATCCAAGTAATGATCTCCCTTCCTAACACTTATACAGTCTCCAAAAATCAATCAAAAAAGCAAACTGACACCAAATACACTACAATTGGTACAACAACAGAACAATGGAAAAAATTTCAAGAAGAGTTACGAATCATCCTACAACAACAGGAAGAACAAACAGACCTGAAAAACAAAACACCCAACAAACTCTGGAATCTCACATGGGAGGCAATCAACATGGCAAGATCGAAACACATTCCTAAAATCAAGACCAAAAGGAAAGGGGGAACAAAGGCCCACAAAGCAATGTCACCACAGGAAGGAAAAGTAATAGAAATAAGAAAACTCTATAGTAAGGGTAAACAATACTTCAAACACAATATCAAAACATCAAGCATCATCACAAGCATTCGCAAATTAATTAACAAGATTAACCAGAGGACACCATCTATTCAAGAACCCCCATGGCAAGAACCAGACCACCAAGCACCCACAGCTCGCATCTGGTTGGAGGAGGTTAAAAATCTGTGGAAAACAGCCTACAAAGGCTTCACAGCATTAACAAACAAGAAAATTCAGGAGAAAATCCAAAAATGCACGGAGGACAGGTTCCTACATTTGTCCACAAACAAGAAAAAAATGATCAGATCAATCCTCGATCGTGAAAACAACAACATCTCATTTGACAAATTACTGATCCAGGGCGACCCCATTACAGTAATCACAGAACCAACTGAAATTAAAAAAGAGGTGGCGAAACATTTTCAGCAACCACTTAACCAAACACCACCCCGGGAAGAAAATTGAAACCATTGGAGACAAGAATTCTCCCCTATATCAGAAATCCCAGACATATGGTATGACGATTGCACACAAGAGGTGTCATATGCTGAAGTTCAGGAAACAATAAAAAAGTCGAAGGCAGAATCAGCTCCAGGAAAATCTCAAATAAATTATGCGATTCTTAAGCATATAGGCCCTGCAGGCATTAAAAGACTCACAACACTCTTCAATCGGATTCTACAAACGGAAGAAATCCCCCTGAAATGGCAACACAATCTCATTTACCCTATCCCAAAAAATTCAAACTGGCAATATGATCTCAGCCAGACTCGTCCTATAGCACTACTAGAAACAATTAAAAAAGTCTTCACAAAAATAATCAACAATAGGCTTGCACAAACTCTCACATCGCACCAAATCCTATTACCTCTCAACTGGGCAGGACTTCCTGAAGGAGGCACACATGAACCTATCACAATTATTAATCATATAATGGAAGAAGCAAAGGAAATGAACAAAGAGCTTTGGATGCTCAGTCAAGACATCAGCAAGGCCTATGACTCTATGAGGCATGAAATGCTTAGCAAAGCAATGCATCGCATCAAGATTCCAAGCAAAATCCACAACATCATCATGAAATGTGTTACAGAGCGCACATGCCAAGTAATCACAAAACATGGACTCACTGAGCCATTCACCACAAAACAAGGAATTGACCAAGGGGATACTATATCACCTCTTCTCTGGCGCATTTATTACGACCCGCTTATCACAAAAATAGAAAAGTTCAAATTGGGATACACCATGGTAACCAAAATCCCCTCAACATGTTTTGGAGCATGGAACCATAACTCAATACACATCTCTTCGATATCATATATGGATGACACAACTTGGTTTACAAATTCCAAAAGAAAAATGCAAAAGATTCAAAACCTGGTCGAAAGTTTCGCCAATATCACAGGCCTCAAGATAAACCCAAATAAATCTGCCCTGATAACAATAAACAATACAAAATCTGTTTCCATCAACCTTCTGGGAGATACAGTTCGGGCACAAGACAAAGACACGGCCACAAGAATACTAGGAACATGGATAACAAGCACAGGTTCCAAGAAATATCAAAAACAACTAATCTTCAACAAAACCTCCTTTATTACAAAACTTCTTCAGTGGAAAAAAATCACAGATAAACAATTTAGATATATAATCAACCAAGTTCTCATGCCGGCGCTCGAATACCTTATCCAAGACACAGTACTAACTCAAAGAGAATGCAACCAAATCAACAGCAGAATCGTATCAATCTTCAAACACAAAGTTGGACTTGCCTCAACGGCCATTAATAGTGGCATCCACTTACACACAGGATACAAAATATTTAATATCTACGACAGACAGTTAAAACTACAAACAACAAGATGGATTCAAGACCTTAATGAGAAAAACATTTCAGGACAGATTACAAGAGCTAGACTTCAACAATTGCAAAATTGGACCTGGTCAACTCATAATATTCTGGATGCACAATATAGGGTAACAAAACTCCCTCATCAAAACTTAACAGCGAATATCCTTCATCTTCTGAAATCGAATAACATACAAATCAAAGAAACAAAAGGTTCCAAGTTAACAACCCCTATACCAGGTTACAATTGGACCCCCCTGGAGGACTTTATGCCAAACACATGATACAATAAAAATAGTGACAATCTGAGGAAACACAACCTTATCTTTGTCGAACAGGCGACTAACACTACAAACTCACACTGTATCACGTGGACGCATCTTAAAACCCGATTGGAGGCAAAATATATTGGGCGGAAGCCCCGCTGGTATGAAGAAATCACTCACTGGTTTCAAGAGAAAGAAGACTATTGTCCAAAAACCACCATTAACACCTTTGCCACATGTGACTTAGCCAACCAGAGCAGCATCCAGCATCACAGATACATATCCACGATCGTCGATCACAATATATACATAGGAAAAGTAAATAAACGAGTTAGAATACTCAATAACACATTCAAGGCTCATCATTTCATACAAATCTCGGGAGACTCTCCGATCAAAAAATGCAATGGATGTGGAATGGATACACAAGGAAAACCAAATAGATGCATCAGAGAAGTCAACACCAAAAAAAAGCAATCACTATCCCGGTCAAGAAAACAAAGAATAGCTCAAAACCATACAATCCCATAATGGGTAATCTTCCCCGAGTTCAAGTATCACCAAACTCCATCAGACAAATCCACAATTGGAGCCATATATCGCCAGAAACAACAGACATCCCTCAGATCATTATTGATAATACAGAGGCTAGAACTACAAGCACAATAGACTTGGAAGAACTGAGATTACACCATAAAATCAAGGAAAAGCTCAAAGAAATCAAAAGAACAATCCAGGACTGGGAAACAGTCGAGATCTATACAGATGGCTCATTGGACAAATATGCCAACAGGCAAGTTAAAATGGGAATTGGAGGGATCATCATCAATCAAGAAACACAAGAACAAGTCGAGTTCAAAGGCAGATGTGCAGACTTTCCATCATCAACAAGAGCAGAACTGGTAGCAATATTAATAGCACTGGCAATCACAAATACAAATACAAAGGTCACAATATATACAGACAGCCAAAGCGCAATACACGCAATACAATCTAAACTTCCTAGAAAACAACGCTTAGCAAAAGCAACAAATCTTCTGACAACAACTCTGATTATGGATAAAATTCAATTCAGAAAAGCAACAACAGAGTTCAAAAAAATCAAAGCCCACACAGGAAACATCAACAACGAAAGAGCAGATGCTTTAGCAAAGGAAGGAAGAGAGCTTGAATATGAGTGGACAGTCGAAATCGAAGGCCAGCATATCAAAAGCTTATTCTGCACATTGCAATGGAATAAAGAGAACCTAGATATTGGTACCAGTGGTTTCATGAAATATTGGCAAAATAGCAAATGGATCAGTACATGGGCAACACAAAGAAGGCACAAAGCATGGTTAAGAACCGGCGACGAAAAGGAAATAGACTGGAAAAGAACATGGGCTAGTTTATCACCATCGAAAATTACCAGCTTTGAGACCCACCAGCAAGATCACAACATCAGAGCGTTTAGGTACAAACTCCTTAATAAGGAATTGCCAACAAAAGACAAGTTGTACAATAGAAAATCAGATCTCTATAAAGATGATAAATGTCCTTGGTGTGATCAACAAGAAAATGTAGAGCACATATATAGGGAACATCACGCAAAACAAGTAAGATCGAAATTTCTGAAAGTTCTAAAAGAGGAAATCTCAAGCAGAATAGAGATCAAGGAAAACAAATTCAATTGGCAAAACCAGCTAGAAGAGACAATAACCGAATCTGAAAGGAGCCTCAGATATATAATTAAAGGAATCTTCAGCAGGGATCTGACTTCACTGATTGAACGAGCTAATGGAACAAAAGCAAAAGACACGTTTAAAAAAGTAACAAGCAGAATGACAGAAATACTACAAAAGATATGGATACAAAGATGTGAACGCTTTCTACAATGGGAGAAGAGTGAAAATATTAGCAGAACAGACAAAAGAAATAAGAACAGAGAACACTCGCATAACAATCGATCTGCCACGCATTTAAACCAACAAGGAGTGGTAGATAAACAAGAAGAAATATCAAATATGCAGCGGAGGCTGGTAAGCAATTGGCTAGATCAAGGAGAAAACATTATTAATTTTAATTTTATTTATTCATACAATAACAACACTGACGGAGCCTTGGCATGTTAGCCTTGACATGTACCAATAGGACAAGTCAATAGCAACAAGCCAATATGGGAGAAATTCGATATAGCCTAATATGCATCTAGAATAGTTTATAGATAGTAACTCTTGTAAAAGAAATACATATGTAAACTAAATAAAGCACATTAGGCAAGGCCTAGCTAGTTGAGTTAAAAAAAAAAAAAAAATCTATTTTATAGTATACTTTTGAAATATTTTTTTATACTTCATATAATAACTTAGGGATTGAGTTTGATTAGTTTAAAATTAAACAACTGTTAAGCCTATTTAAAGTAAAAGACATATATTATTTTATATTTAATCTGTATTTTCTTAAGTTATTAACAAATAAACGAATAGTAAAGGATTTTAATACTTTAAAATTATATATATATATATTTATTATATATAAAAAATACAAAGATATTATAACAAAATTAAATTTATAATATTTTTATTTAATTATTAACTATTGTATGATTTATAAATTAATATTAGTTTATAAACCCACCCATATGATATAAGTTGGTATTTGAATAAAGAAAATGAATTGGTTATGATTAAACTTACAGTTAGTAATAATACTGACATATATAAGACTGCAAATATATGGCTATAAATATAATAATTCAATAAATTATAGCATTGAATACTTATTCATCTTAAAATAATAATAATAATAATAATAATAAATAAATCAGACAAACTTGCAAAGGAAGCCATCACATCCAAAAACACATCTACAGAGGGTGCCCATATTATTGTGAACACTTTTTATTATACAATAAAAAATTTTTTTAATAAAAAAAATTAAATTT
>CAJVPV010003078.1:0-11839 GCA_910591835.1 Acaulospora morrowiae | reverse complement strand
TTGATGTGTTGAATCGATATTTGGTGAGAAATTTCCTATTTCGGAAAAGTTAAACTTTTAGATTTAACAATATATAAAAATTAGACTATATTATTTTACTGTATATTAACTAGAATCCATCTACAGGTAATATACCATCTGGGCATAGCCTGCCACCTTGCTTGCTATTTAAGCCTACCCTAGCTCTATTTGTTTAATTCTCTTTCTACTTTTTTATTCACTACTTAACCATTCTGTTATGTATCCTAACTTATTTTTCTTTTCTTTTGTATCTTTTCCTCTATATGCTTCTTCTCGCATTTTACTTACTTCCCTAATTTTTTCTATCCTTTCTTTGCCTTCTCTTTTTTCTCTCTTCTCTATATCCTTTATCTTTTTCCATTTCCCTATTACCAAGTTTTTCTTTTTCCAAATTCTTTTTGCCACTTGCTCTATCATTCTGTTTATCTCTTTCATTACTTCTTTCCTGTTCTGTTTATTTATTCCTTTCAGAATTCTTATCCAACTCTTTGGTACCATTCCTTGTATTATCCAGGCCCAGCTGATCTTCATGTTTTTTTCCTTCATATCTTGTCGAATTTCTTCTTATTTCTTGTTTTTCTTTTCGATTGTTAGATTCTTCTTGATGTGGTATTTCATTATTCCTATAATTTCTTGTTTTAGGCTTGCTATTTGTTATTTTGCTAATCTGCACTTCCATATATGTATTTGATCTTCTTTTCTTTCCTCACATCTTATACATTTTCCATATTACTTATGTCCTTTGTGGTTTCTTGTATTTATCTTTTCTAGTGTAGATAGTTTGCTATTGAACTTTTTCTTTATCCATCTGATACTGCTTCCTTTTTCTTCATTGCTCCATATTGCTTCCTTATATCTTTTCCATGTTGCTTCCCAATCGATTTGCTGTCTGGTTAGTGAGCCTCATATTTGCTTATTTCTTTCCAGTATTAGCCATTCTGTAATGTTTTTGATTTTATTACTTATTTTTCATATCTTTTTTCAGCTTTCATTTTGTATTCCTTCTCTCTATATAATTCCTCTGTTTTTTCTAGTCTTTATTTTTTCTTCCATGACCCTTGACTCTTTTTGCTGTTTTTTAGTTTCCTTATCCAATTTTTTGAAGATGTGGTCTTGCTTTTCTTCACTTATCCATTTTGCTGTCTATTTGATCTTTTCTTTTTCTCTTATTGCTGCTCCTAGCTTGGCCAGTACTGCACCTTTCCTGCTCTGTCTTTGTAACTCTGTTTCTTGCCTTTTTATCTTTATTTATGTATTGTTCTATTATTTTTAAGTCTGTTATTATTTTGACCTTTCTTTCTATATCTAATTGTCCTGTACCTGCTATTATTGTTTCCAGCTCTACCTGTGACAAGCTTTGTATTATATTTTTTCAAGTACCTCTTTTCACTTCTTTTTTGCTTTCGAAATATTTCCATAATACTATACCCTTTTTTTCTTTTTTGTTTCATGCTGCATCTGTGTATATTTTCTTATTCTTTCTCTCTTCTATTCTCTTTTATTTCTTTGTGTTTTTCCCAGTTTTTCTCATTCGTAATTCTTTCCTGGGTTCTTGTGTTCTTATATTGATGTGCTGGGTTTCTTCTCTTTCTTCTATTTTGATCTTCTTGACTGCCAGGTACCATGTTTTTGCTATTTTCTTGTTGAATAGACACACTTTCTCTTTGTTGTATTCATCTAGTACGCATCCTTTGCATTCTCTTAGATCCTGATATACTCTTTGCTCTTCATAATGTATAATTCTTGCCCTCATTTCATTGATTTTTCTTTTCTTTCTTCCCACTATTATTCTTTTGCTGTTTCCAAATGCAATCTATCTAATTATTTTTATATTTGTTTCTTCGTTCTCTTTGGGCATTGCTATGTGCTTCTAGCGATTTACCTGCTTCACTTTTTCTTTCAGTTTCTTTTGAATCTTTTTCCAGTTTTCTTCTATTTTATTATACCATCTGGACTTTCTTCTTTTCTTGCCATATTCTGGATTGATTCTCTCCCATCTCATCAATTCTAAATTGCCATCTTTTATCAATTGTTTCATATATAATATATTTCATTTCCTCAAATTCTCCCTCTGCTCTTTATAGGTGCATTTCTTCAGTATCTCTTCTATTGTGACCTTTCCTTCTTTTCTTTCTATTATATTGTCCCATCTTCTAGTTTCTATAATGAATTCCTGTGTTTGACACTCATATATCATATCTGTCAAAATATCTCTTTTTCTTTCTCTTTTTAGTTCCTCCCTATTTTTTGTAACTTTTTTAATTGATCATGTTTTTTCTTGAAGCTGCACTAGTCTTATTTCTCCTATATCTCCAAGTATGCCACTGTTTTCTATAATTATTTCTAACCTGCTTAGCCTCATCAATACTATTCTTTCCTTCACACTCTTAATATCACTTAACATTTGACACCTTAGCATATTGCTTGGGAAGCTGCTCACTAAACTGTTATTTTGTTTATACACTTCATCTACTGATCTTTGCCATTTCACTATAGTGCTTTTTTTTATATAAGTATCTGTTACTAGATATTCGATTGCTAGCAGAATCACTCTATTTATTAAGTATTTAACCACTTCTGCTGATATCTTTTTTCTTCTTATTGTGTTTAGATTGTGTGTTATTATTTGGTTTATCTTCCTTTCTTGTGTAGCCTTGCCTGGTTTACTTTGTATCCATGATCCCAGAAATCATTCTGCTTTTTTTTTTTGCTTGCTACAATTTGTTTATCTATTAGGTTCACCTTCGGTTCCTTCTTTTTTGTATTATGAACTATTAATTTTGGTTTTTCTGCATTGACTTCGATGTCATTTATGTAGTAAAACTTCTTTGCTATTTGCAAAATTTTTTCCAATTCCTTTTTATCTTTTGCTATTTAAGTTGTGTTATCCATGTAGACTAGACTTTCTAAGGTTATCTGTTTTCCTTTAATCTTGCTTATACCATAGTCCCTTATCCATTTAGTACTTATGCTGTATCCATATTTTGCTTTGTTTATTTTACAGATCAGTGGATTGTAAAATATTTTTCATAGCAACAGTAACATTGGATCTTCTTGATTTAGGCTATCTTTAATTTTATACTCTTGCATTATTCTATACTTTGTAATTATGTCTGCTAATCTGTTCTCTTTTATTTTCAATATTATCTCTATCAATTTTTTTGAAAATTCTATTCTTTTTAGAGTTGTTTCCAAGGCTCTTTTCCCTACTGAGTCGAAGGCTTTCTTGATATCGTGTAGTAAGATCTACATTTCTTTCTTGTTCACTTGCACATCCTTTATCATGCTCTGTAGAATTATTCTTGGTTTGGTTGTAGTTCCCCTGTTGTACCTGCCCAGTATTCTCTTGCAAAGTTTTATTCTCTGTTAATACTGCATCTATTCTTTTCGTAATTATTTTGAAAAAAATTCTTCTTCCTGTTTCTATTAGTGCTATTGGTTATAGTTTGTCTATTTGGTCTTGCCAGTCCTCTATTTTTGGAATTGGATACATGCGCGAGTGCTTCCACTCCTCTGGTGTCTTCTTCTCTATCAAAATATTGTTTAGCAGTTTCCTAAAGCTCTCTTGCTCTTTTTCTCCACAGTTCTTTAGCATCTCATATGATATCTCTGATTCTCCGGATGCCTTTTCATTTGCTGTTCCCTTAATAACCTTCTCAAGCTTTTTCCTAGATATTGGTTTTACCAACTTTCCTTTCTCTGCTTCTTCTATTTTGACTATTATATTTTTATATTCCTCCAGCCAATTTTTCCAGTACTCTTCCAGTTTTCATTTCCTGGTTCTGTTTTGCTGGTCAAAGTGCTCTTGTGTCAGTTCTTTGACTTTCTTCTCTTCCAGTTCTATCTGTTCTGTGACTTGGTTCCACACCCTATCAATTTGCTCCCTTGCTGAGTCACGTGCCAGGATATTCGATATCAGATTTTTCCATTTCTTATTTTCTTGCCATCTTTATGTTTATTTCCTTATGGCTTCCAAAATCCACTGTTTTCTCATTGATCTGGCTTCTGATTTATGCAACTTTCTTAGGTCTCTTCTCTTTTGTTCCATTTCTATTCTCCACTCCTTGGCTTTCTTTATTTCATTCAGGTATCGTAGTTTTATTCTTGTTTCTGGCAGTGCTTTGATATATTTATTGATCTTGTCTCTTTTCTCTGTTGCTCCTTTCTTGTCTCCCGTTTTTTCATTTTCTTCTATTTCTCTTGCTGTCTTTATTGCCTTGCTTAAAAAATGCTGTGAACTGTGCTGTTTTCATTCTTTTGCTAAACTTTTGCACTTCTGTTTTTAGGATTTTCTTGGGATAACTACCTCTGCTACCTGCTTCCACCGTTCTTTTAGTATGTGCCATTTATTGCTTGCTTCCAATATTGTTCCTTTAATTTTCTTGGTCTCTTGCTGGTCTTCCTTTTCCCTTATATTCTTTATTTCTTTCCTCCACTCTTTCCATTTCACATCATTCATTTTTTTGTAGTCGTACACTTGTCTTTCTCTTGTTGTTCTTATTTTTTTTAATGTTAAGTGAGGCATTTCTCACGATCTTTATTAATAGAGTAAAATAATAATTGTTACATAATTAATATTAAAATGTAAGATACATTGCTATATATGTCAGCCTACTACCTGATTTAATATATTTCTGATAAAAAACCCTTGAGCAAGAAAAAGAAAAGAAACTATTTAATCTTGGAGGGCTAATGCCTCCTTAATAATTTATTCTATCCTAGAGGGACATGAATAGATTTTCTGAGAAAAGTTTAAGTATTATATTGGTTAGATTGTATTGATGGATTTGTTTGTTATTGTTTGTTGTAATATTTTTTTGTGTTTTGTTAGGATTGGTTAGATTTTTGTTTGGTTTGTTACAGTTGGTTCATTTGAATTTGGTGTTTTGTGAGATGTCAAGGAAGTTTTCTTCTGCTATCATATCTTTGTTTCTTGGGATTCAAATATGGTGATAAATGAGTTCGAGAGATTCATTTTGGATTTTGTTGAGAAGTTTGAAATCTTGTTAAGTTGGTTGAAGATTGTTAAAGAGACTTTTGGTCTGAAGTGTTCCTGTTGAGAAGTTAATAAGATAAATAATGGTACTGATTGTTTTTTGGATTATATTGGAATTGAAGTTTTTGTTGTTTTTGAATTTTTTTGTAAATAAGATTTGAGTGTCAGATATGATTTTTTTAATTATAGATATGTTTTGTTTGCAGAGCCAAATGTGATATGTAGTTTCTGGAAAAGAGTTACAGTATGGACATGTATCATTTGTATAGATGTGTAGTAATATAGTGTGTAGATGGAATTTGGTTGGAAGTGTATTAGAGAGGATTTTGAGTTAAAAGTTGTAGATTTTGGATTGGTATTGGTTGGTTGGTATTGGTGTTTTTTTTAGAAAGGTTAAAGTGTTAGCTAGAAGTGAAAGGTCTGGTTTGAAAGTTGTTTGGGCTCGTTAGGAGAAGATTATTTCTATGGAGTGAATAGTTTTGTTTATTTGCTTGAGATATTGCCTTGTTGGAGGAATGGGATTTTTATTTATGTTAGTAAGTGTGAATTGGATTGGTGAGGAGTCAATTATATTGATTTGTGATAGCTGAGAATTGATTGATTGTGTTTTTTATATAGTAGATATGGGTTTGTAGAAGGTGTAGAAAACTTGAAAAGTTTGGATTATATTGTAAATGTTTGAAATGGTAGTAAAGTATGGAGTTTGGCATTTTTTTCTGTGATTGGTGGGGGTGAAGAGAAGATTTTGCAGTTTAGTTTTGGGTGTTTGATAAAGAAGTGATATTCCTTTGATTTGTTAAAGAGAAAAATTATGATTATTGTGTGGAGAAGTAATAAATAAAAATTTGATTTGATATTGATTGTAAAAGATTTGTAGTGTTGTATATAGTTCCAAGTAATTGTTGTTAGACTAGAGTGATGTTTATATGTGAGTAGAATTTCAAGAGGAGTATCGTTATATTGTGGAAGTAAGTTGATAATTTGTTGTGATGTTGGTGATATGTATTTTTGTATTAGTAATTTGTATAAATTTGAATAGATTGGGATTTGTGGATTGTTGATAGATGGTTTTATAGAAAGTGATTAAAAAAGATCATTTTTAGTTGCTTTTGTTTTAGTTATGTTGTCTGGTTGAGGTTTGGTAAAGAGGTTAAGTAAGTTGATAAATATTAGAAGTTGACATTCATGGGTACTTGTTTGGACATTTAGTGGGCAGCCTTGGCATTTAGAGAGTACTATGGACTTGTTATGATCAGAACTGTTATAGGTTCAGTGGTTGATGAGAAAATTGTTTGTATTTGTTTTTTGTTTTTTTTTCTATGATTATTTCATTGTTGACAAGAAATGCTAACCATTTTCTTTTTTTGTTTGGTTTGATTGAAGTTGAGCTGATTTGTTGGAAGCTTTGTTGTGATAGGAGTTTGTACCAGAGAGGTATTTTGCCATGGGTGTTGAATTCAAGCCTGGCTGAGATATGTTGCCAGTTTGTGAGGTTGTTATTGTTAAATTCGAGTAGTTGTTCAATATAGTCGAGTTGTTTTTTTGAAAGTTGTTTTGCAAAGGTTGGCCAGTTTGAGTGATATGATAAAAGTTGATGAAGAGGTATACTTTCTTCTGGAAGTTTGTGTTGACAGTTGGTTTCAGAGCAGAATGTAATATTATATTTTTTGGCTAGGTTAATTGTGTATATTGTGATGTTGTGTTTGGATAATTGTTGATTTTGAAAGATATAAAGTGGTTGGCAATTTTAAGTTTGTATTGCAAGAATTTCAAGTTCTTTGCTGTGTTTGGTAATAGGATTGGAAAGTATATATTGTAAGTTGAAGATTAGGACTTCTGATTATAAATTCAAGATTGGTTTGATGTTAAAGATGTGCGGATTGTAATATCAGGATTGGGGAAGAATTTTTTCAATATTAAATTTGTGTTTAATTGTTGAATCAATTTTTCTTTGAAGGTTTTTGAGCATATTTGGAGTAAGAAAGGTTGTTTGGAGTTTATATTCTATACATGGAAGGAAGACTTTATTATATATGTATGAGGCCATGTGACCTGTTGTGTATTTGGATTTAAGTGATTGGAAGATTAATTCGATTTCTTCAAGAATTTTGTTGCGGTTAGGTATAAGGATGCTGTGTTCAGAGAGTCAGATGCCTAGAATTCTTATTGGTTCCTTTTGGGGGAATAGGAGAATTGAGGTTGTTCCTTGAAAGATTTTTTTGTTAGGGGTTTCGCAGTTTATGATGATTAATATAGTTTTTATTAGGTTAGCTTTAATGTTATTAAGTTGAAAAAATTCTGTTGCGATATTTAAATTGTTTTGGATTTCAGATTTTGAGGTTGCAAGGAGATTAAGGTCATCCATGTATGCTATAGTGTTAAGTTTTAGACTTGATGGTTGTTGTGTTAGGGCTGTTATTAGAGGGTTATAGAAGATGATCCACCAGAGAGGTGATAGTGTTTTTTCTTGATCGATGCCATCAGGAATTATGATTTGTTGAGTTAGGCCAGAGTCTGTTATTATTTGACATGAGTGGTCTGTGAGAATGTTGCTGGTTGGAGAAATGAAGATTTCTGGTAGGTGTATTCTTTTTATTAATTTTTTGAGCATATCCAGATTAACTGAGTCAAAGGCTGCACTAATGTCGAGTGATAGAATTCAGAGTTTCTCTTGTGTAAGTTTTTTGAAGTTATAGATTGAGTTGAGAATTTGTATTGGTTCGAAGGTACTTTAGTTGGAAAGGTCTGCAAAGTTAGATTTTTGAAGGACATTGTGTTTTGTTAGGATGAGACTAAGTCTTTTGATTAGGATCTTGATTAGGATTTTTCTGAAAGAGTTGACTAGGAGACATTGTGTTTTGTTAGGATGAGACTAAGTCTTTTAATTAGGATTTTGATTAGGATTTTTTTGAAAGAGTTAACTAGGGCTATTGGCCTTGTTTCTTGAATGTTATATTTCTATTGTGATTTTTTGCTGATTGGAAAAATATGATAGTTTTTTCAGTCTGTTGGAATTTCTTGGAAGGAGAATATTTGATTAAAAATTGTATATAGATAAAAAATAAGTGTTTTTGAGTTTGTTTTATAAAAAAGTATGTGATTTCGGAGGGGCCTGGTACTTTGTTATTTGGAAGTGAATTGATTGTTTCTGTTATCTTATATTCAATAATTGGACTCATTAATGTATTGCAGATTAAAGAGTTGATGTTGCTAAATGGAGTATAGTGTTTTTTCTATTTGAAGAGAAGTTGATTATTGATTGATCATTTGCGAAAACCTTTTTTGTAATAGTCTGTAATTGTTTGATGGATTTGAAGTGGGTCAATTATAACTTCTTCATTGACAGGATAGATGATTTTTGTGAAAAAGGCATGAGGGTTTTTATGATTGAGTATTTGTTTGATCATGAGTTTGGGGTTTTCTTGGAGGTTTGTTATATGTTGATTGATAATCTTACTGATCATTTCTTTTTTCTGTAAGTTGTTTTCAATTTTAAATGTTTTGAAGGATATTTTAAATAATTTTTTAAGTGAAGTGATGAATTGGAGAAATATTGAAATTATATAGCCTTGAAGTTTGATAGTTTTATAGAAATGGTTTGAGAGATTTTTGTTAAGTATTATTAAAATGCCTGCTTGGCTTTGATTCAAGTTGCTTGAATAGATAATAAAGTTTTCAATAATATAGGGAATTTTTTTTGTGTTTTGAAGTTTGGTTTCTGATAAGTCAAATATGTCAAAGTTGTTGTTTTTGATATATTCCAGAAGGCAGTTAAGTTTGGTTGCATCATTTAGACCTCGAGTATTTAATAAGCCAATTTCCAATGAGGAAGGTTTGTTTTTTGTTAAAGTGATTTTTGAGAAGTTTTTGGTAATTGATAAATTTTTGGTTAAGTTTGTATTCATAGATTAAAAAAATTTGAAAAATTTAGTTGAGGGTTTGGAAAGTTCAATTTGTGTGATATATTCATTTGGTAATCTTTGAAAGCTGAAGTGTTCTCTTAATTTGTGAATTTTTGAGATAAAGTTGGCATCGTTAATGATTGATAGTTCTATTTGGATATGTTTTTCTTTGAGAAATTTTTTAAGTTCAGAAGGATTGGGAAGGTGAAGTTTGGTGGAAATCTGGATCCAGTCATCAGTGACTTTTGAGAACTGATAGAATTGATGGGCTTTGATGATATTAAGATGGACATCAATTTTTCTAGTAATTAAAAAGTTGGTTCCTGTTTTTTCATTTACCTCTTGGAAGTGGGAGTTTGCTTGGAAGAGTAATTTGCTCATTGTTATCTGTACTACTGGTTGGATTTTGAGTTAAGATTGTAGTTTGACGTGAAGAAAGATTGATCCATTGTTTGGGGAAAGGGTTAGTAAAGATATATTTTTTGGCAAGTGTTTTGAGGAGGGAGGGGATGTTATTGGAATTTGTTACTAGAAGTAGGATATTAGTTTCAAGTTTGGCTTCATTAAAGGAAGAGGTGAGTTTTGTTCTAATATAGAAGAAGTTGTTAGGTAAGAATTTAAAGTAGTAAGTTTTTCTGAATAGAGTTATGATTTCCTGTAAAGTATAGAGGCTATCTCTTGGATTGAAGGGAAATAAATGTTTGTATTTTGGATCTAGGAGTTGATGGGTCATTGGAAGTGGTTTTTTTGATGGTGAAAGGTTAAAGTAGATGTTGGGTAGTTTGGAGAAAACTTTGTATTCTTCATGAAGATAGTTTTTGTAATTGGAGAAATTGATGAGATTACTTCTCTTTTTGATAGGAAAGATGCTTTTGTATTTAGTTAGGAGGTCGTTTGGATCTTCAGGAAAAGAAGGATTTTCTTTAAAGTAAGTAGCAGAAAGTTTGTCAAATTTGTAGTAAGAGCCTAGTATTTGAAGAGTTGTAATTAGATCAGCCTTGTCTGGCATTGGAAGTTTGATAGAGAGTTTGATTTTGATTTGGGCAGGGATTTCTATTGGTTCAGATGGGAGATTAGAAAGGGAGTCAATGAGGTGTTTTTTGAGTTTGTCTCTAATAGAAATGTAGTCAAGGATGAAGGTTGATTTTTTGATAAAATAGTTGATAAGATAGGTAAGGAGGCTTGCAAGTTCATAGTAGAGAATATTTTTGATGTTGATGGTATGTAGGTATATAATTGATAGTATTGTATAAATTATAGCATGAATTTTTTTTCTGGTTTTGAAGTTGATGAAATTGAGATTGTTTTTTCTTTTGTATTTGTCCTGGAAGTCTTTTTCAATTTCAATGAATTCTTTTTGATAAGCTGGCATGAGGTTTTAATTTTTTGTGAAAAAACTGAAGAATGTACGATCTTTGAAGCTAATTTTGTTCATTATCGCTTTTAGATGATAGGGTGGATATTGGAGAAGTTTGGTGATTGTATTTATAGTTTGAATTAAGATTTGAATATTGTTTGGTACTGGGAGTAGGTTGTTAACTAGTTTTTCTGTATCAGCTCTAAGTGTTTCATACTGGTTGGTATCTCTGATTTCTTGTAGTTCTTCTTGAACTTGTTGCTCAAAAGAGAATGATCAAGCATATGGAGTAGTTTTGGGTTGTGTGGTGGATTTTGCTAGTTCATCAAGGTCGATAACATCATCGATTACCATGAAATTTGATTGGTTTGTAGGAAGAATTTCACTGATTTCTATACTAAAGTTGGGTGTTACCATGCGAGTGTCAAGGGAGAAAGTTAGAGTAATGTTTATTTGATTGGTTTGTTTGGGTTTAACAAGATCCAGATCAGATAGTTTTATTGATATATCAGTTATTACACTAATTTCTATGGGTTGCTAATTTGGGAAAGTATTAGAGTGATAAATGAGGAGCTTGCATGTGCATATATTGTGGTTGTTTGATCTATATTTCTTTTTTGAAAAACAAAAGATGTGATAGACAGAAGATCATTTTCAGGAGTAAGCTGGTTGGGATTTTTTGTAATTCCTTGGGAAAGTGAGAAAAATTCTTGTAGGCAATTGTAAAGTTCTGTGTTGAGTTTTGTTTTTTCCATTTTTTCCGCTATGTTATTGATATGTTAAAAGTTAAGAGAGATGTTTCTGTTGTTGGCAAGTGAAATTCTGGTTTAAGAGAGTCTTTCTTGGTCCTTTTTTCTGACGAATTCTGTTGTGAAGTTGAGAATGCAGATGTTATTTATAGAGCCTGAAGTGACAATTTCTTCAATGTCTTTTTCTTTTCTTACAATAAAGAATTGGTTAGGAAAGTTTGTTAGGTTGGTGATAAGGTGGGAATGTACAGGTTCTGTCTTAATAATTTTGTTATTGGTAAGATTAAAATAATAAATTTGAGAGAGTTGGTTTCAGTTCTGATAAATAGTCGCATGTAGAAATTGTTTTTTGTTGCTGTTTGTTGGTGATTGCTTCATGATAGGAGTTATTTAATGGTTGGGAGCACTTGGAGGTGCTTGGAAGTGAACAGTTTCTTGAAGAGTTGTTGCCAAATAAGGAAATTTTCAGTTAAAAATTGATTTGTGAGAAAGAGTTTTTTTTTTCCTATCAAAAGATTAATATAAGTTAATTATATTATATTGATATATAGATTATTAATATAAACAAGACCATTGATCTTCAATCACATTTTTTTGGCCATATGGTTATATAGGTCCAGGCTACAATCAAAAATCCAAATATTATACTTTTTTCTATTACTATTACTTATGAAATATATACAGTGTGGTGCAAAAAATTTTGGAATTTTTTATTTATTCATTACTCAAAAACTACAGCATAGAAATTAATAAAAAATATATCAAAATAAAGCTAAAAACCTAGAGATTTTATTAATATATAATTAATAATTAA
>CAJVPV010003077.1:0-11840 GCA_910591835.1 Acaulospora morrowiae | reverse complement strand
ATCTATTGTATCTATTGTACCTTTACCATTTCTAGAACATTTCTATTTTATTTTATCTTTACTTTCTATGTTATCTTCATCAAAGTATTTATCTATATAAATGCTACTATAGTTGAATATTCTGATGAAAATAGTATCTATATCTTAATTTATATCTTTACCATAGTATATATTTATCCTGTACAAAATTATTATAACTCAAACATATATATAAAGGCTTCAATTTCATCTAGGAATTGATAAGCTTGAACTTATATTTATTGAATAAATATTTTAACCTTTACAAAACAAATCACTATTGCCTCTTTCGCTTGACCTCATACACCTCAGAATTGTACTAATTTGTATACCTCTAGGAACTTTAGCACATCACATTGGCCCTGTCCATCTAAAGTAATTTCTTGCTACTAAATCTTCATCTTTATCTTTCTCCTAAGGTAGAAATGATATATGACAATATATATTTAAATTTTTATTGTATTTTACCAATTTATTGTTAATTTATAAATAAAATTAAAAAGACCTGTAGGTCAATAGCACAGTGAATAGTGCTCCCAGGTCTCCAAACGCATGTCTCTAGTTCAATACCCACAGGGGCAAAAAACACATTTACCTTTATATGTAGGTTTACTGGATATTTTGCATATGTCATACCCAATAATTCTTATTATATTCAAATTTAGTTAGGCTGCATGAAGATGGAACCTCTGGTCTTTCCGATGATTGCAGGTTGAAAACAGGTCGAAGCACAGAAGGTTGTATGAGAAAAGGCTTCTGGTCTAACTTCGGTAAAAGTTTACAAAAATCTCAACCCAAACTGGCGACAGCAGATTCTGTTACACAACCCAAAGAGATTAATCCTAAACTGATCTATTCCAATCTGGAGCTTGAGAATCTAGTCCTAGAGTGATATTCACATGAACTTAAATGGACTGAAAGGGCAAAAGGTTATCAGCCACAGGAGGTGACAATCCAGGCAAAAATCGTTAAGACCAAATGAGTCTGCTGAGGATCATCAAGATAAATCGGAATCCAAGCAAAGATACCAGTTCCACAGGTGGTAAAAACAGTAATGTGATAATATGCTAGTGGCACATCCTGAGGGTTGGTAATAACAGTGACTGAAATACTGGAGTTAGTTTCTATAATAATATTCTATAATAACTTGCTCTCTACAATAATGAATCAGCAGGTTTAGGCGGATTTAAACTAGTAGTAGGATTTCCTCTCTGTAGAAGTTCCACCTGACATGTGGGCACATCTTCGTAGTATTTAAATGAACACATAAGTTGGGTAATAGTGGTTGGCATGGCTAATTTTATAGTAATATAGGCATTAGACAGTATTAATCTGCAGATTAATTTGTAGAAACATAAAGGGTATCCATATACCAACCGATTTCTGATTAATTTGTAAAGACACTTGGTGTCTGTCTGGATATATAACATATCAATAAAGATTACGCACCGTGTATACATTTCACTATAAAAAAAAAATAAAATAAATAAAATTAAAAATTAAAATTAATCCAAAGACTTTTGTACTATATTATATATTTATAATAAAAGTATAAGATATCATAATATATTAATTATATAAGAAATAGTTATAATTTGTTTGAAAATAATAAATTTTTTTTTTTTTAAAGTTAAATGGCATTAGATGCAAATCTTTATTGATATTTAATATTTACATTATATTAAACATTCTTTGTAATATATTAACTATAACTAAATGTTAGCCTATTAACTTTCATCTGATATCCAAAAACCTGTCACTTAATGATTTTTCTTTGTGATATTAGGGGGCTATAGGGGTAGAAATTCTACCACTAGTTTTAAACTACCTAATCTATAGGAATTATATGCTTATGGGAGGCTTATACTGTTAATTATCTTATATAGATTACCCTTCATATCACACCTCTTTCAATCCATCATATGAGCAGAGGGGTATCTTCAATGCAAGTACATACTCCCTAGTAAATGCTTCAGTTTTGACTGCTGATTGAACACTACCAAATCTAGAGGCCATTTTGGCCAAGTGGGACGTGACTTCTTAAGAATTTATGTAAATGTGGATTTACAAGACACTACCTATGGATTGATTCTTAATCTCCTAATAGACACTCCAGATTCAAACTGGTTGGCATAAGCTATCAAATCTAGGAGTCATTTGACCAAGCAGGGTGCAACTCCTATGTACTCTGTCTTGCCACATGGCTAGCCATGTCATTCCATAATGGCACCAGATTGGTGATCTTTTCAAGGCTTTCTACTTTCAGTAATTAACAGTGAGAAAGGCTTAACTGGATTAGTTAAGATGAAGTACAGTCCAGTCTGTACTTCCAAATGTATAGTTGGTTCTTAACAACTTGTCTGACAACTATCATATCACTTTCAGATGATTATCACACCTTACACCTTTTTTTGGAGATCACAATCCTATCGTCCCACTGGATTAGCATGTGAATAACTTCTTATAGGAAACAGGGCTCTTATAGGTTATGGCTCCAGATATTATTTTTAATTCAGTTTAATCACCTTCACCTGGGATTGAACTGATATCTTGTGATCTGACTTGTGGAGTGTTAACCACTACACTATAGATCCACAGGTCTTGAAAATAATAAAATTATACAAGAAAGAAATATTTTAATCTAAAAATAATATAACAAGCTTGAAAGAATATTTGAATTAAATAATACTTATAATTTTTTGTAACATTATTTTTTATTTTCTTTTAAAAAACATAGTTAGTATAATAAAATAATAAAAGTAAATATATAAGATATTAAGGCAATTGAATATAAAAATACAAATTGAAACAAGATAATTTTTAAAAAAATTTTTTTAATTCTTTTTTAGCATAAATAAATTTAAAAAAAAACAAATAATTATCTAAATTAAATTTGATAACAATTATTATAAATTTATAATCAAGGATTTAAATAAATCTAAAATTATTCTTTATTTTGCAAATAAATTATCTTAACAATATATTGTAAATCAATATATTAAATGGATAACTAATAATTTAAATTGGTATTATATAATATTTTTAAAAATTGAATATATTTTTAAATAAAAATATCAATACTAATGAAATTAGTAAAAAAATATTATTTTTTTTTTATTTACAAGATTTACTAGATATTTATAATGGTTATATCAATATTAAATAGAGGTTATTGGAGAATTTAACAAATTTAATTTTTTATAACATTATCTACAATTCAAATGAATCCAAAATTGTTAATAAAGTTTTATTATATCAATATGTATCAGATAGATTGGATTTAATTGCAAAAAATTTTAATTTTTAATTTAAAATTATTATTTAGAATTTCATTATAATAGAAATACTTAAAAGAGTCATTATATATATTTATATTATTGAATTTCAAAAAAAGATTTGTTATATACTTATATTTTATTTTAATTTTTTTATAAGTAAATATTATTACTTTATTTTATTTTTTTTTTTAACTCTTGCCGTCAACTCAGATATCTTTTATCGCCTTTTTGCCAATCTCCTAGTGTTTCTCCAGGGTACAGAGGTAATTATGTCAGTCCTAACTACTCGTCTTAGGCCTAAGCCTCTAAGTATAGATGATGGGGGTGAAAAGTTGCTATTTCAAGGCAAGCAGACCTTTGTTATCATGCCAGGATAATTATTGCCTGCAGCCACCACTACAGTATTTCAATCATTCAGTTTAGTCAAGACTTACTAGGATTTAGTCAGTGAGATATCATTGGCAGGATAAGAGTACATCAGTACACTAAATTTGTCTAGGAATTGAACCCAGCCTCATCCTTCCTAATCTAACCTAGTAATACATATGGAGGGTTATGTTTTATGGGATTATGTAGTCAACCGTCGCAAGTGTACTCCTTAGGATAGAACATCTTGTGATACAAGCAATATCTTGCACCTCCGACCGGATCCTTGCTACTATTGAACATGTAAAACTTTTACTGATAGTTGTGCGACTAATGGTTTTAGTCATCTGTACCTTTCCTTTTACTACTGGAAAGATCTCATAAAACTTATTTCCCCTTTTTGGAGGTATTTCCTGAACAATACTTGATCAGAAAGTTTATCAATCAGATCACCTATTTTTTGACCTATGGGATGTAGTCTATCCATAAGGCTCTTTGATTGCCAGAACAATCTAAATTGCTTTCTATCACGAGTTACAGAAGCCATGACACAAAGTTCCATTTTAAAATATGTGAATTGCCTCCAGCTGGGGTTGAACCGTGGTTCATAGGTTAGCCCTACCCTGCTTTAGCCCACTGGACTATGATCGGATAGGTCTAAATATTATTACTTTATTTAATTTATATATGACAAAAAATATATATATATATATATTTTGAAGGAGCAGACAGCTCTCCGTATATATTTTTATTATAAAATTTTAGACTTGTAACAGAGCAAGATTTTATACTTAGTATTGTTATTACTACTGGCGAGTCTGTCGTTAACCCAGGGCTGGACCTCGTCTTATAATAGAATAGACTTGTCAGGCCCTTGCTTGACTCTTGGATACCGCAGCCTTGTCTTATGGCGTCCTTAATTATTTTTACTCCAACTTAATCCTAGGCCCTGTTGATCTACTATATAATTGACGATCTGCAAACAAAAAAGATAAGTTTGTAATTAAACTGTTACGCAAATTTACAAGTTTAAGTATTTTAATTAAGCAGGGGACTTCTTTATTTAGCAATTGTCAATTTATTACATTTTGATTTTACTCTACAGCTATTTATATTACTTGTGACATGTCCTCAAATCAATTGTCATGTCCTGCAAGTTTTACAACAAGCTTTCACATACTTTTAGCCCTCCACTGATGCATAATCTGATGCATTTGAACCTGTGCCGTGCCAGACCTGGTACCCAACCCCATATCCTTATTCCCCATTCTGTCATGTCTCTTTCCTATCCATGTAATTATTATGCTAACAGTATGCAATATATGTCTCCCTTGTTAGGAAGAGTTTAACGCAAGGTTTACCATAAGGGCCCATCTGCTTGTGCTCCTTAGCACTACCCAAAAATACAAGAAAAACAAATTTCAAAATCTATATTAAACTTTGAATGGTATTTAACTACCTAGAATAAATAATACCTAATTACATGAAGGCACTGCAACCACTATATACAGGTTTGCCTTCAAATCATAACTAGGATTGGCATGTTTGCTTTCTAAATATGGCTTGATATTTGGCAAGCAGATAATATAACAAGATATATATTATAAAAGAAACAATATCTCTTATATACTATATAATATAATAAGTTAAATATTAATTTGTTTAAAGTAATCAAATAATGTATATTGAAAAAAAAGTTTTAAAAATATATGTTATATTTTGTTATATAATACTAAGCAGTTATAAATATATATTCAATATTAAGAAAAATAGATTTAATAGAAATAATAAATTATAATTATATTTAAAGTAATGTTTATATTAAATAAAAAAATTAATAATTATAGTAGATAGGTTGATAATAATTTCTTTTTAGGTATTGTCAAAATATAAACTTTTTATAAAAGTGATATAACCTTTTCTTTTTAATTTAGCAAATTAATTATATTAAGTGATTTACTTGAGTTTTACTTAATTTCAATGATAAATAAAATATTGATTATGTTATAGCATAGTTTTTAAATTAAATTATATAATCAAGTCAAGAATTTTATTATTGTTTTAATTCAATTAAAGAAATCTTTTGCAAAGAAAATTTTGTTAGTTATTTAATATGACAATTTTATTATTTGCTATATATGAAAAATCCATTAAAGGTTATTATTTGAATAATGGATTTGATTAATGATATTTATAATTTGACTGGTCTTTTTTGAAGCTTAAAAGCATTTGAAGATATATTGGATATTTTCAGTATAGGATTTATATATTGCACAGTATACATCCAAATATTAATCTAAATAGAGTTGATAAGTACTTGACAAATAAAAAGAATTTTCAATAGTAATTTAATTTTGAATATTATAATTGTTATTTATATTTTTCTAATGTTTTTGTTAAATGGATGGATGGTTTTAAGTTATATGAAATATATTGTTATTCAAAGATTTGAAAGATTGAAAAGCTTCTACACATTATACTATTTCTAATAATGCTAAAGATTTTCTTGCATCGCCTAATATTGCTATTCAAGCAGAAGTTGTTAAATAAGAAATTTTTTGAAAGTGGGATAGAGGATTGTTCTGTTAAATAGTTTTAACTGATATTGGTTTGGATTTTGATTTGGTATATACTATATATATTGTTGAAATTCAAAAATTCTTGACACAATTGATACAATTATTTGGTACAATTAATTGAGACATTATTAAAACATATAAATAATTGAGGCATGATGCAATTATTTTTGTGAATTTTAGAAATTAAGTTGATAGTAAATAATTTATACTACATGTATATTATATATCATATCAATTGATTTTTGTCTTATATATTGATTTATTTTTTGAATTAAAGAGGTGAAATTAATCTTGACTATTCTTTTGGAATGTATTGATATTGATTAAAGAATTTTTTTTAATTTTTAATTTTGATAGTATTGCATTGAGAACTCTATTGAATAATGTTGAGCACTGCAAGTAGAATATTGTCAGAAGCTAAACAAGGGTTGAGAAGCTCAATTTTAACATTATTGATAATCATGTTGTTTTTGTAAGATTGAATATGATAATGTTGTTAAGAATCAATTTCTTGAAGTGCTGTTTGAAAAGAAGGATTGGTATAGATGTTGACTGTTTGAAGAATATGTTTATTTTTTTGTGATGAATTGGAGATTTCACCAATAATGTTTAATAGTCAATATTTGAAGGTGTTGAATGGGCTGAAAGATACCTATAATGTCGATGCAATCGTGCTTGTGAATGTTATCCAGCAAAGTCATGGGTTTGCATAGAAACCCATGTCATATTTTTTTCTATAAATATACATGTATTTCATTATAATTTTAGCATATATTTACTTAATATCATTAAAATATTTTCAATTTCGTATGAATAAAGAAAAATAGATGCAGAAATTATTGCCATAAAATTAATTTTTTATAATAAATCGATTATTCAGGAATTGAAAAGGTTAATTTTATTTCTTTTTGGAAAAAATAAATTTCAAAGGATCTTATGAATTCACATCATTTTGATTTATTAATATATGAATTTGATTTTATTTTTGACGATTTGCTTTTTATCTTGTATCATTAATTAGAATATGCTGTACTGTACGTTCAATAACACGAAATGCGGGTGTCCACGTATAAAATATTTCTAGATGACGTTATTTACTTTTGGAGCAAACACGTGGATCGCTCAATCGATTGTGCCCATATATATACTGTATATTGAGACCTATTTTTGTATCTGCCAGATAGGAGGTTAGGGGGAGTGTGGATTTGGATTTGCCATTTCCAACTTTAACAATGGATTTAAATCCTGTTGTTTTTACTTTTGGGATGACTATCGATATTCAAATGGACCAGTTATTATTCATGCTATTTTTGTTTATGAATCGTGTAAAATTTACCCGTTTACTTTATTTTGGTACATTACCTCTTAGAGATATTTAATGGACATGTTGTTTACAAAGTCTTTCTTATTGTAGAAGTAATGGTACTTCCATAACTTGCAATGCAATATTACCTTCTAAATTTATCATCAATGCACTTGTGCATAATTTGATGCGATTGACCTTAAAAATTACTTCGAGATATCGATGTATTAGTGTAATGTGTACGATTAAATGGAAAAGTCTTAAAAGCAATTCCTTGTAACGTATAGCAAAACCTAAATATATGAACTTGGTTCTCTAAAAGAATCATTACGTGATTTTTACTCCATTCAAAGTCAAAAAGCTTTCAAAAGTTCGAAATTATCTTATAAAAATAACAGAAGATGACAGAAATTTCCTTCAAGAAATTTTCTTCCTTCAAACAGAATGGTCACCACAGATATATCAGGCGTAGATATATACCTTGTTTGCAATGAAGATATTCAACTTGCGGCTTTGATAGTCTCAAGCCTACGTGATAAAGGTTCGGACAATATTCACCTTCTGATTTCCGATCAACAATCACAAGTAAGTGAGGAATTTATATAAAAAGATTAAAAACCAAAATCATTATGTAACCAGCATACCCTAAAATAGTGTATAGGAGAGAAGATAAGTGCAAACATAGTAAGTGGTACCTGGAATGAAATAGAAGATTACGAGGTAGCAATTGCAGGTAATTGCGGTCAATACCTTCTATTCGCTATTATGCGTCAATCACACAACAACTTTGTTACAAACAGATGCCGTGATCGTGATAAGCATGATGTATCATGACTTTGAAAAACAAGAAAAGCTATTCTCCGCATGTGTCCGCCAAGATGTAGCTTTATTTATCGCATGGGATTCGGGCATGGAATTGTGAATATGATTTGTTCTTCTTGTCAGTGACATTTACTTAGTATCTTATCACCCATCCATTACTCACGCCACGCACTTGCCATGCCAACAATTATCCGTCCATAGACATCATCTAGTACCTAATCAGGCGTGCCCAAGGACACAACTCCATCAAACATTATTGGATTATGAATCGTCTCTTAAACCCTTTCCTCATAAATCTCATGAATCCCCAATCACTCAATACTCTACATCACACATCAAATCATATGATAAGATGCATTGGGTATTATTTCAAGTTGGAATATTTGCCGACGAAATTCTGAAAAATGATGTATCCACAGTCACCACCGCATTTCACAGTCCCAAGCAGTTCATATTCATAAACGTCTCAGTAAAATCTGATTTTGCACAGATAATTGCTAATGTTATTGTTTCCAATAAGATCAAACTGAATAAGAATTATGTTGTGGGCGAATTTGTTTCTCACACATTTTTGGGGCACATCTACAATGTTTTCAATCAAGGTAATCTATTTCTTTCTAGAAGTTATGTGTTCCATAGTCGTAAATAATGCGTAAATTCGATATTTCCTAGGTCATGGTTATAACAGTAGAGTTCCGTGTGAACTTTCCGAGTTCGAAATGAGTAATTTACTTCGCCTTTCTGGAATCGTGTCATCACGTCTTCTACCTCGAATCATATATCCAAATTGCAATGTGTATGTTTGGAAGTTGTGCATGGAGGTCTCTCTCCAACACGAGGCCATCATTTACAAATTGCTAGCCAATGATCACCGGCAAATAACATTGAGGGATTGGGTCCGTCAGATTATCGATAAGGAAGACGAGGCCAACAGTAACCGACTACAATATAAGATTCAATAAGGGCTCCTTTGGATGAAATGGGAGGAATAGAAAAAATAAAAATGAAAATAACAATAGTATCTATGTTAATATGTTATAAATTATTTATGCATCTAAGAATATTTTAACAAATACAGTAGCTATTTCTCTTGTGATCGCTAACTCTTATGCTCATAAATTTATGAAATACCTATCATTATTAATATTACTATATCTAAAGGTAAGTAAGCAAAATACTTGAACAATTAATTGGACTTCGATTGATACATGTTTGCCTACTGACAAATGATAGCAATCTTTTTTGACGCAGATTTTTAACGCTATCCCTGTACTCCAATGTACTCTTAAGAAACGATTTCCATCCTCTGGACGTGTTCCTCGGTCTCCGGATTACTTAAGATGTTTTAAACAATCGAAATAAATTTTCACACAAGTTTTTTTTCTTTATTAAATTTATTTATAAGAGATCGCAAATACAATATTTACCGACCTCGAGACGACGGTATACGGTATAACGCGTTAGCCAATACGTACATGTTTCGAGATACAAAAATCTAAGCTAGGTTTTATAAAAAACGCAAATAAACTATTTGTAACATGTTTTGTATTCGAACACAAAAATATGCAATGTTTCTTTCATTCTATTTTTCAATTAAATGAAGCTTTTGTGGAACCAATAAATTTTAGCGTTCATACACATAGGTTCCTTATAATAATGACATTATCATTAAACTGTATACTTAACAAAGTAAGATGATACTTGAGATAGTAACCATAAGTCCTTGATACGTACTGTACATTTTAATTGGATTTCATGAAATTTATTACATACGAAAAAAAAGCATAATTAAGATGAAAAGTGGATAGATGTAAATGATACACGGTGAGGTTTGAGTTTAACTCTCGGTTGTTACTTCATAAGTACTTAGCACGAATCCGCACACACCCTATAGCAACGAACAAAACTTGCACAATGGAAATCGGCTATGTATGGACACCCGTTCGGCTCGTTGTAATCACCTATACCATGGCCCTCTGAATTGAATGCGGTTGATATGTAAGTTTAGGTCTTTGACTATTTGTCGAACTATTACGAATACTATAGATAATTTAAAAAACACAAACTTTTTTCCAAGACTTGTGTAAGTATTTAATGATGATAAAAAATTTTAAATTGTAATTGACTGTAACTCAGTGATGCTCGAAGATACAAAATCAATTGAGATACGTACCATGACGCCCAATGGAAACAAAAAAAGTAAGGTTAAAAGATTGAGCTTCATGGTTCAAAAAAAAGCAATTGCGAGTTAAGCGAATATATATGTGTATTTTTAATTGATTATATTTTTTTCTTAATTCACCACATTAATGACTTTCTCTTTATAATTTTATTCCATTTGGTTCTAATTAGAACACGTAAAAAATGTGGGTAAAAATAATGTGGAAGTTCTATATGCAGTATGTATACAAAAACCTCTAAGTAGCACGTGAATTTCATTTTTGAGCACATGACATATAACTACAGCCGACTCGCCATTATCACAACGATCAGTCACTTGATTGACGTCGTGTTCCATTTCTTCCTGTTACAATGCATTATAATTTTTTAAATATTATATGATCGCGGTAAATTCGAAAATTGCTTTTAAACTCTTAGATAAACTATTATTAATTCACTATAGTTATCATCAAACAATCTTCAATAATAATAATACTAATGAGAAATTGTTTCATAAAACTCGAATTAAATTGACAATAATAAGCACATGCATATTTATGTGATACTTTTAATACACATTAGAAATTTTAACATATCACATTAGTCCTTTCAAATAAAGTGTCTTCCTATTACTAGTCCTCCATCTTTATTTTTTTCCTGAGATAGAAATGATGTATGAAAGTAAGTATTCATAATTATTTGGTATCGTCTAATAAAATATATTATTTTAAAATTTTTTTATTAATATTAATTATACGATTACTATAGATAAGCTAATATTTAATTCATTATATTAATAAATAAGAAATATCATTTCTTTAACAAAAAAATTATGTATTAAAAAAAATACATAATGTCTATATTCAATTAAATTATAATTAAAACTTAAGAAAAAAATTTTTATAATTTTTGAAACTTTTCTTATATATACTGTATATATATATATAAAGAAAAATATATTTAAAAAAACAGTAATAAAAAATATATATTTATTAAATACTTAACTTATTATCTAATATTTTCACTTATCTTTTGCCATATTCAAATACTTTTATTCAATACTACATAATAGATAATTATAATATAGTAACAGATTTATCAATTATCTTTTCACAACAAAAACAATTTTTAAAAATATATTGGTAATATTTGTTTGTTTTTAATAATTTATAAAATTAAATATAAATTGACCTATGGGTCTATAGCATAGTGGTAATGCTTCATAGGTCACCAGGAGAAGGTCTAGGGTTCAAACCCACCTGGTTACAAAAAATTTATCACCTTCATGATTGGTTGACCGGCTTCCAATACATG
>CAJVPV010003076.1:0-11840 GCA_910591835.1 Acaulospora morrowiae | reverse complement strand
ATAATTGTATTAATTTAATTTTTATAAAAATAATTATATCAAAATAATTGTATCAAAATAATTATATTAAATAATTGAATCAATATAATTGTATCAAAATAATTGCATCAAAATAATTGCATCAACTATAAAAAAATATGTTTGACTCAATTGTTAAATTCTTTATTTTTAATTATGTCTGACTCAATTCAATAATTTCTATCACATGTATAGTTATGAAGATATTAATTATAAATTATTAAAATTATATATAATATCTTATATTTTTAGTTGTTTATAATTGATATTTTTGTAACGAATAGTTTAATTTAAACAAAAATTTTACTATTAGATTTTTCTCATTGAGAACTTTTGAATAGTATAATTTTTGTTTAAATTGAATCATTGGTTACAAAGATATTAATTGTAAAAAATTAAAAATATAATATATATATAAATTTTATAAATTAAATTTATTAACCAATCAAAAATTGGGTCACTATTTTGGTATTATGTTACAATTGCAGCATTGTGATATAATTGCAGCAAATCATATAATTGTGTCATATTAAAATAATTGCATTAAATTATATAATTGCAGCACAATTATGTCAAATTATATAATTGTGGCAAAATCACGTAATTGTATTATATTAAAATAATTACAGTACAATTGCATCAATTGCATCAACTATAAAAAAAATTCATTTGACTTAATTACTAAATTCATAATTTTTAACTGCACCTGACTTAATTCAATAATTTTTACCACATGTATAGAGTAGATGTATTTAAGTTGTCATGGGTAAGTAGATGGTTTGAGTAATGATTTAAGTAATATAAGAGAAGAGTTGGTTTGTTATGAATAGTAATGGAATTTGTTGAAGAGGAGTAATTGATGGAAGAAAGTCTAGGAAATATATTTATAGTATGGTTATTGGTTTTTGTACTTATAAGAAAGAATTATATTAAAAAGGGTGTGAGATCGAACTCTTGTTCAGGAAGAAATTTTGAGATAATGAAATGTTCAGGAAGTCTATTGAATTTGAATATTTTGTGAAAATCAGTAATGTTGACTGGAAGAAAATTATTGTTTGATAATGGAATACTGATATGTGACATTCTATTTTCTTATAAGATTTGATTGATTTTTTTGAAATTTTCTAGTAGCAGAATAAGTGGAATGTCAAACCATAACTTGAGAATTCTTTGAAATTTGTATTTGTCATGAAGGAATTTAATAGTTTTTCTCAGGTTTTCATCTTTTGGGAGAAATTTGTCAATGCCCAAGGATAAATCAAGATCTGATATATTTTTCAGCAGCTAGGATTTATCAGTTTGTAGGACATCTGGAGAGATCCACTGTGTTTCCAATGATAATTGAAAGAAGAAATCTTTTTTAAGAGTATTGATAAGAGTTTGAGCATCTTGACAGTTAGTGACAGAAATTTGAAATGTTACTAATATTAGATATTTAGATATTGACAAGGGACTGTAGGAAAGAGACTTTTTGAATATGATAAAGCATAGAGGAAGTCTTTTAAAAAAGTATTGTTTCTGAGTTTTTTAATCATCATACTTATATTTTGAGTTAATAAATCTATTGGAAACTGGTTTTGAAATTTGGGTACCAGGTCTATAGGAGAGTCTGGAAGTGGAATTTTTGATGAAGGAAAATTGAAATAAGATTTTGGAAGTCTTGGAGAAATAACAAACTGTTTTCTAAGTTCTTTTATCAAACTGCCCAGGTTTCTTTCTCTTAGTTATTGGGAATAAAGAAAGGAAGTTGGATGGAAGATTGAAAGAATGTTCTGGTAATAGAAGTAAAATTTCGAAATAAGAGTTTAGAAGAAGATCAAATTTGTAATAGAGTCACAGTAATCTTGCAATATCTCCTATTGTGCTTCTATCTGTGATAGGAATTTGTAAAGAATCTTTGCTTTTATTTTTGAAAAAATAGAGTTTGGATTTGATAAAAGTGAAAAAAGATTGTTCTGAAATATTTCTTTATAGAGGGGTAAGAGTTTGAGATGATCTAGGTCTTTTGTGTATTCTGGATGGTAGAAATAATTGCACCCATAGTCTAGGATTTGTGTGAGTTGAAAAGGAGTAAGGTTAAATACTGTATATTGATGTACCACAGGTATGCAACAAGAAGACAAGCATTTAGAAGTAGCCTGATTTTTTGTTTTGTTATGTGGTTCAGATAGATAATCTTGTTTTTAATTTTGTAGTTGTTTTGGAAATGTTTTTCTAATTTCTTATATTCCTTTTAATGATTGCTCTGAAGGTCTTTAATCTTGGAAAAAGATCTGAAAAATTGTCAGTCTCTTGCCTCTATTTTTATAAAGATAGCAAGATAAGGCTTTTGTCTAGTGCTGTTTTTAGGTGTTTTGTAAATATCAAGAATAAAATTAATTATTTCCTGTGATTTGCTTCTTATTAATAATAATTTGAAGGCCCACTGGACTATTTGATGGTGATCACATATGCCTTTTAATAGTAAGGAGTCTTGTAGATCTGTTTCATTGTTACTATCATTGTCGTAATCAAAAGAATTGTATCTCTCAGTATCTGATGACTTTATTGCCATATTCATTAAGTCTTGTGCTGGCTTGTTCTTCTCTAGTTGTAAAAATGGCTCTTCTATCAGGTTTGGAATCTTGTTTGTTAAAGTTGCAAATGTCTAGAGAGTTGGTAGAACTGTAAGCATGTGGGCTTTGTATAGTGGAAGATAAGGATCTTATGGAAGAAAAAAATAACTTATATAGGTTTTGTAAGTTAAGAATATTTGAGGAATTGATTGGAGTGAATAGAAAATTATTCTTGGTTTTTGAAAAAAAGAAGTATGCTGGAGAAGGCTTCCATGTCTAGATCACTAGGGATGGAAAAATCCAAATCAATTGATATTGATAAGTCATTATTGTTAATTAAATTTAGATATACTGGATTCTGATTGGAGGAGGATAGTATAGTATTTAATTGAATATGATTATCAATTGGTTTTGTTGCTTGTGATTGGTTAAATAAAGAGTTGAAAGTTGTGGTTAGATTATTGGACGAAGAAATAGATGGAGTTTTTGGATATTTGGTTAGGCTAATTTGATAATTTGTGCTTAGAAAGAATACTTTTTTCTTTTTACTTGTCTTTTTATCAACTTTAATCATGTTCCAGAAAACATGCTTAGAATAGTTCTAGCTTTTGCTAGTAATCTGATTAAGAATTCCTTCTTTAAGAGCTTCATTGTTTGTAATGATAGTTTGAAGAGAGTTTTGATAATTTGAGAATTCATCTAACTGATCATATAGTTTGTCTTTGAGAAAGGAAAATTGAATAAGTAGACTGTTTTGGTTTCTAATTAAAAAATTCACTTGTATAATAGAGAGATTTGGTAAGCTTGTGTAAGTAATGTTTTGAGTGAAAATAAGCTATCTTGAAGGATAATTGATCAGAAATGGAATAATGATAGATGTGAAAGGTTTTATAATAATGATTTTTTGTTTTGGTTCAAATAAATGACTGCGAACTGATGTTTCTTTCTTTTAATAAGGATGATGTCCAGCAAGAGAAGTTTGATAATTTGATGATATAGAGAGAAAGGTAAAATAGAATAGGAAGTTCTGATGGAAACTACTAAAATGTTATGACTAGACATGTTAAGTGATGATTGATGAATATAAAAATATTGAAGATTGTACATATAATAGGAATTTTTGTGTAATATGACTTGTTTTTGCTAAAATAAGTGATTATTAGCATGTAGTGTTAGATATTGGTTAATTTGTAATATAATTTTTGATACATTTTGTTTACTTATGATTGATAGCTTGTTTGTTGACTTGGAAAGTCTAATGGTATATGGATGCATTGTTGCCTGTTAATATATAGTTGCTTGTTGACATGTTATTGTTTGTTGACGTATTGTTACTTGCTGATGTGTTGTTACTTGTTGACATGTTATAATTGTTTTGATGTTTATTTAAATAGATGATTTTGCATAACTCGAATTTGAAGGAGTAAACTGATTTTGGTTTTTTAAGATTTTGATATATAAGATAAGAATTTTTCAACTCTATACAGTTGATAGGAAGTTTTAACATTCTTTTAGCTCAAGAAAGATGGTGAGATTGTTTGATTTATCAAATAAAATCTGGCTTTTCATGAGTTACTATAGTATCTAAAGAGATATTTAATCTAACACATGACTGGCTGTAGTGGTAGTAATAGATGTTGGCTTCCTGAAATCTTATTGTGAATCAAGAGATGTGTTTTCTTATTTCTCCACTTGAGAGATAAGTTTGTTTAAAGGTCTTCTATTAGAAAGTATGGATATCTAAAATGTAAAGTAGAAGATATTAATTATTTGTTATTAATATTTATCTGATATTATTTTCTTATATGTTTCTTTGAATAATTATATAAATAAAGTTTTTGATTATTTTTTTTAAAAAAAATTCTTTTCTGTAAGCCACCAAATTCTTAAAAATTACCTTTTTTGTTAATTTTAAGAACACTTGTCAAAAATCATTTTTACTCTCAAAAACACAAAAGAACTACAAATAATAGAGAACTATAACCAAAACACAGCTATCCAGAAAGATGAATTTACTCTGTGAATCACATTACTAACAATTTTTGTTAAGCATTTTTTCTTTTCTCAATAGACAAAATTATATTAGAGTAAAGAAAACACAAGCATTACAATTCACAGTAAGCTCAAAGAAAAGTTAGCATCAACCCTCCTAGCTTCTAGCTAGTCATGTACAAGATTCTGTACCTCCCTAGACATCAGAAGGATTTTTGCTAACCAGATTTCACCCGATAAATCAGGCAATCTTGCCATCAAACAAAAAACAAGAGGACATCAAACTTTTCTTAGGGAATCCAGATCAAAGGATCCAAATAAACAAACAACAATACATTAGTCAATATCAATAATCCATAGTTATATGACAAATTTTTAATTGAGAGAAAAAAACCAGAATCAGCTTACTCCTAGCAAGTGATCGACACACTAGAAAACACATAAAACAAATCAAACAATTTAAGTAAACAAGATCTACATATCAACCAAAACCAAAATAAGTTTAAGTAAACAATATCAGCATGTCAATAATGTAAATGCGACAGCAAAACAAACACGTCTTATAGCTAACACATTGATATCGCATCCACATTTTTATAAACAAGTGATAACAACAATGAACATGTCACTACAAGAGCATATTAACAATAAACAGATAAATAATTTATTCTATTCAATTAACTATAACCAATCAAAATCCAAAACCAAGCCTAACTATCAGTAATAATTTCTACTTTTCACCACCTACAACATCCTATGCAAACAACAATAACAACACTATTCTCCTAGACATTATTCTTATAGACAGAACCCATCACCATGTATCCATAATATATTAAAATGAAAACAAAGATGGCATTCTTACAGAATCTTCTAGAATGATAGCAACTCTCTTATTCAACAACTACTCCACTAAGTGGCTCATCCCTACTACTAATATCTTTAGACCTGATTCTACAAATTTAAGTATGTTCCAAATCGAGTTTGCAATCTCTGAAGATCAAAAAAACCTTTTGGCACAAGTTTCAATCCTTACAGAAAAGTCTTCCCAACTTCTCGATAAATTCCTAAACTTTCATAACTCACTTCAGAGAATCTTTGCAAGTGAAAGTCAACTGAGAAACGAAGTTTTTCAGAAAGTAATAACCAAAGGATGAAATTATTCAAAACACGTGCCATGGAACATGATTCAAATCAACAAAAACACAAAGAAAAAGGAAAGCACATTTATCCTTACAACATCATATCAATTAGGAAAAGAAAATCTGACACCATCTTCATAAACATCTTCCTCCAAAAAAACCGTTTTACCAGTAGAGTTATGCAACAGGACTCCAAATTAGACAAATGTCAATATAACTACCAATCAAATATCTTAACCAACCATAAAAACCAGCCAATCAGAATCCAGACATCATTCAATAAACCATCAATCAAATCCATCAAACTTGCCAACCAATCAGTTATAGCCAATTGCATAAGATCTATATAAGAAGGATTAGTTGATGTCTATTGACTTAGATTTCCCTATACCAGAAGATATAGATATGGGCAACGTTGTAAACACTTATACTTATCAAGAGATTGAAAAAGAAAACACACCCAATGCAAATTCTAAGAATTCCAATAGTCACCAAAAGAAAGAAAAGACTTCTGACAATTATTTCTCAGATATCTTAACTATTTCTCACTCAACCGATATTTCTAGTCAATATAATAACCCTATTCTTAATACCTTATGCTCCTCTTCACCCATACTTCCCAACTCTTGATCTTTAAAACAGTAACAAAAACTAGAGAACCCACCAAGCGAAAACTTTAACAAGGGAAAGCTTGAAGCAGCATATAAAAGACTCTGGTTATATGAGAAGAATCTAATTACAAAATACTCAGGAATAGAGGATTATGATATATTGATCAATACCAATCTTGAAGAAAATGATCAATATATTTCCGATGAACTCATTACAGAACACTATCGCATTATTAGCTAGGCATCCAAATTTAACATCATTAGAGATAATTCAACAGATCTAATTAATCTCCTACTAGATATTAATCAACAATCCAAAAACAAAGTCAGACAAAAACCCCATCTAGCCATTTTTATTAAAATAGAAGCGAGAGATAGAAGATTTTTCAACTTTAGCAAAACCAACAAACTCAAATAAAATTATCAGAAAGAATATGAAAAACTGGATAATCGGTTCCAGAGAATCTATAAAACGAAATACAAAGTTACTGAACTTAATAGAGAAGTCCACTTCAAGATCAAGCTTCTTTTAAGCTTATTGCATATTTGAGATACATCAATATTTTCAATCTCAATTCACATATCTTAATACAAATCATAAAGTATGGTTATAACTTTTTTTGCCATTCTAAAGAAAACAACAAACTAGACTATCATAATTTACTTTAAAGAAGCAGGAAAATGTTTTGAGACAACCTTCTAGAACTTCTCTCATCACTTGACCTAATTCCTGTATAAATAAAAGTTAAAATCCCTCACTGAATTTCTATCCTTGACAGAAGCATCACAGCAAATGTTGTAAGCTCTCTTCATTCCTTTTACAGGTTTAATCTCCTGCCAAATTCATATTTCATCTTACTCCCAGACCTAGGGCTTTGAAAAAGTACCAAACTGGTATCAAATTGATATCAAAATGATACTAATCTATAGTAAATTTAATATATGGGTTATGACCTACTCATATGTTTTTATAGTAAATTTAAGTATCAAACTGGTATCAAAATGATATCGAAGTGGTATTGTTAGGAACCCTACCCAGATCTTCCCAACCACCCTCAAAACCTACCCAAAAAAGTCACACACCTATTCCTAGTCAGAAGAAAGAAAAACCTATGAAACTTGAGAAACATAATTAAGGAACTTAAGAGATTCTTTATTGTTTTTCTTAAAGTCCTCTTATTTTACTTTGATCTCTCACCTTCCAAGAGCCCCTTTCCTTTTTTTCCTGATTTGCTGGATCCAAAGTTTGCCTCCTTTTTTCCACTCAACATTAGCGAAACTGACATCAGAAAAATTGTTAAAAAACTAAGAACAAAATATTTCTTTGAATATCTTCTCATCAATTTTTTCAAATTCAAAAGACTTTTCTTATCATGGCCATCTACTATTAACAAATATCGGTCCAAACTTGAAATTGAAATTCCCATTACAAATTCCTATGATATCCAATTTCTAATCAGAAACTTGAGATCAGAATATTGATTCTCACTTCCATTAGGATCCCTATAGGTATCTCCTGAAATTGTCCAAACCAACAAATCAAGACTTCCATAGAAACTAGAGAACATTAATGCAGATCTCAACATTGGTCAACTATTTCGCAATAACAAACAATTGAAAAAAAAAATTGGAATTTTCCATAATTACTACGAATTCTCAAGAATTCCTAAAAAATAGTTTACCAATCCACAAGTCCTACTGCTGGAAGACCCCAACAAAATCAACAAAATTCTATTAAACAACAATTTGATAACACCCAAATTTCCCCTTATTAACAATGACGCTCTCTTAACAACAATCCGTCAACTTCACCAAACATTTTTCTTCAGCAGATTTTTAGAATCCCTAGTCATTAAAGAGACGCTTTCTGAACTGGAGTTTGATCTCATGCCATTTTTAGGATAACAAATATAAGTAACAACCTCAACACAAATTACAATCAAACACTACCAAATCAATTCAATTAAAATGACATACCTTCAATCAACCCCAATATTACAAATAACATCAAAAACCTCATCACACTTACAACCATTAATACCAGAGGTCTTAATGATCCAATCAAACTCAAAACTTTAACCAACATAGTAAACAACAGATTTATTCTAGTGCGTACCAAAACTAAACTCAAAAAAGATAACCACCACCCAAGCAATATCAATAGAAGATCAATCATTTATGGCAACTCAAACATTGCAAAAAGTAGTACCATGCTAATTATCAGCAAAGACCTTTCACCACACATGTTTAAAATATGCGATGTATCTGAGTACTGCTCATTAATCATTTTGAAATTTAAAGGAAAGGTAAATATACTCTTGATAGTAGTTTATCTTTCACACAAAAGAAAGGAAAGAGATCCAGTCCTAAAGCAAGTACACCTAACTACCAAATTAGCCACACATTACAAACTTCATTATATAATTCTAGAAGACTTTAACACTTATCCAAAAAACAGTTCATCTATTGGAACTAAAACTACTTTACACAAACAATTAATCTACAAACATCTTATCAACTACATTGACATTGGGCAGCAGTACGATAGCAAAGCATATACATACTTCACTGCCACTAGTGCCTTATGTATAGATCAAGCCTAGGTTTCAAGAAATCTTACCTCCAAAGTATGGTATAAGGTACAAGAAATTGACACCATCCCAACAGATTATTGAGCCGTCTCAATAAAACTCAATTACTTTGAATTCAAACATATCAAACCTATCTTTAAATTTGATCTTAACAAAACTCCAAAAGAAGATATCCAAGATTTTATCAAAGAGTTAGACCATTGGACCAGCCTGTTGACTTCACTCAACTGGGACAGTTTTTATAACATCTGCTATAATATTCTTAACAAACATATCAAAAAATCCAAAGTCAACTATATACGAAAAGATTATCATACCAATGCAGAAAAAAAATTAAAAAAACAAACCAAAAAAATCAATAAAGTTATGATACTATTCAAGAACAGACACTCATTCCTGTTTTTTCAAAATCAGAAATTATTAGCCCTTTATGAAACCTTCAACCACAGTCCTAATATTTCAATCAAAGGCCTCTAGAAACCAAAGAAACTCATAATCAAGGAAGCCTTACTCCAAGCCCAGCAAGAATCAATCAAGGAATTTCATTTAAATTTGGAAAACATGGTGGAAAATTTTTATAACAAACCTAAGAGCTATATCAAAAAAGCACTTGGTACAATCAAATCAAAAATTGACCTCCTCAAGTTATACAATTTCAATAATCAACTAGTAAATAACCTTGATCTTATTCAAGAAACCATTAACAAGTATTTCAAGAATATTCTTAGATCTCGAAACTTCAATCTTGTAGATTTTCCAGATTGGGAAAAAATCTATTCCCCCAAGACAATCAATCAAAAAATCTATAAAGATCTTCTAGACTCCTTTAATTCTCCAATTATCAAAGAAGCCATCTACAAACTACTCAAAAACAAGGTTCCTGGCAAATCAGAAATTAGCTACAACATTATCAAACTTATGGAAGATAAAGCTATCACCCATATGACCACCATTTTTAATCATATTCTGCATTCTTTCTATATTCCCAAACAATGGAAATAAACTATCATTACTCTAATTCCAAAGAAAGTTGTTTAAAATCACAAATTGTTAGACACTAGATTTATATCTCTTGTCGACTCCACTAGGAAAGTGTTTACCAGATTGATTAACAAAAAATTAATCAAAATCCTTAAAGAAAATAACATCCTATTTGAATTCAACTATACTAACCTTTCTGGACAAAGTACCATAGAGCCATTAGCAATTGTTAACTCAGCTCTTCAAGCAGCAAATGCCAATAACAAAGAGTTCTGGTTTGCATCTTTCGACATAGCCAAAGTATTTGACTCAGCCCCCATCCCAGCGATCCAAAAATCCCTGAAAAGAATCAACTGTTCTAGACAAGTCATCAATCTTCTCATTAATATTTTAATTAACAGAGAGGTTTCTATCAATTCACTATTTGGTCCAACCAACTCATTCATTGTCAATAATGGAATAGAACAAGGTGAAACATTATCTCCAATTACATGAGTTATTTTTTATAATCCACTAGTCACCAAACTATCTCAATACTGTCCAGTCCAAAGCTATTACACTTCCAATACTCTAGCATATATGGATGATCTCACTCTCATTGCAGACTCCAGACAAAAGTTGGAAAAGCTTCTTACAATAGCCAATCAGTTTTTTACAATAAACAGCATCACGTGCAACAAGGATAAAACCAAGATCATCAACAATATCAAAGTCAAACATGGCTCTCCAGACTCCATCAGATTTGATAATTACCAGATTCAAATTCTTAAACCATATGAAAGTATCAAATATCTCGGAACTTTAATCTCATCAAGAAACCTGTACAGATCCAACAGAAAAGCATTCATTCAAACAGCATTACAAATAATTGAGGAACTTTTTAAGTACAAGTGGAAAGGAGAAATCAAGCAACAAATCAATGACTGGGCTGTCATGGGAAAATTTGAATACTTCTTACTTTTTTCTTTTCTCAATAAGTCAACTCTCAAACTTCTACAAACAAAAATCAACAAGCTAATCAAGTCAGCTTACAGAATCTCCTCCAAGTGTTCCAACACAATTTTAACAAGCTGTGGTGGCCTCAATCTGGCAGTATTAGAAAAAAGACAAAAGACCATATTAATAGGCAACCTAATTTTTAAACTTTCTATTTCCACCATTAGAAAATACATGCTATAAGAAATTCAATCCATCCAAACAAAAGAAGCAATTTGGTTTTGCCCTATTTGCAACCCAGAGAAGTTCAATCAAGACAGCTGAATCCTCTATATAGCGAAATCAGTCAAAGATCTTAAAATTCAAATTTGTTCTATAGAATATCTATTCCATCTCAACAATGCTAAAAACTCGATTGATCTCTTGTTCTCCACTCTCCAACTTCAACTCAAAAAGACAGCTATTAGCATAACAAATGCTCTCAATATAAAATTCATTAATCAACTACTAAAATTTCAAAGCTTCATCAAACTCACATGGCCACAGCTTGCCACTCATACAGGCATAGTCTGTTCTGGTCCAGAGTCTAACTGGTTCAAAACATTCACAAATATCAGAAATCTAAGAGGTTCTCACAATCCAATATCAAATTTCAAGTCAACATTTTGACTTATTCATAATACCAACACAATAGCAAAAATTCACAAAAAACATCAAGCAATACAAGAAAATACTCTACTTAAAGGAAAGCACTTTACAATAAATTTCAACAACACCTTGATTAGATGTTCAGGCTGTTCAGCTGATTCATCCTCTCAAGGATTCTGTTGGCTAGAGTTCACAAGTATAGTGGCCTCAATATTATGAATTCAAACTAATCCATTTAGTGATCAAAGATACCATCTACTTAGCATGATAGATGAAATCTCTATCTTATCACAGAACAATGAACTTATCTTACAAGAAGTCAACATCCCCACCACTTCCCTTTTACAAACTCTTTCACAAGAACTT